>JAAAKG020059489.1:0-42140 GCA_010014905.2 Druon quercuslanigerum | reverse complement strand
ATTATTTTTGAAATCGTACGTCGGAATGAAGAATACTTTTTTTCTAACACTTCCAAACATTTATTATCATAAAAAACTTCTTTAATTAAAAATATAATCGCTAACTTGCGTCACTTTGGCAAACTTTCTCACTTGCACACTTTTCCATGTATAGAAAGAGGACAACTGCGCACCTGCGCACGAAAATTTAAGATCTTCTTGTAATGTGTCTACCACTTACGGTAATGTTTCTGTTGCCAGTTTCAAAAGGCTTCCCACTGGCATTTGGGTCTCCTTATTATTCGTTCGTGGATAAAAAATTCGTATTCTTGAAATGAATCAATTCGTGATGCAGATCCAGGCTTCAAACGTGCGCACAAACCTAAAAACTTTATCAAAAATCTACAATTTAAAAAAATGCAAAAACCATTAGAACATGTATTTAAGAGATATGAGAATCATCTGATCTCAATTTTAGAGCAACAAAAATTGGGCCTATACTCTTGTCACCTTCCTAAAATAAATCAGACTTTGTGAAACATAAAACAATAATTTAGTTTATGAAAAATTCCGCCTAATAGTTGCACTTCTCTATTTCTTTTAGTGTTTCACTACTCCTCCACTATTTGAATTATAAAATAGTTACAATATTCCTCTTTTTCACTAATGTTGTAGTAAAAGTAGTTTTATAAAATTGCTCACTAGATTAGCCGTTGCAGTAATTTGCTAAATTTGAATGCATATATCATTCGCAAACTTATGGTGTTTTTTTTTCAAAATTCGGATATAATTTATTTTTTGGATCTATAGAGTGAAATTAATGTCAATCGTGATTGCAGATTGTTCATTCTACAAAAAGCTTTTGCGAGATGATCTTCGTCCCTTTCTCCCTACTGATCCATAAACCAACAAATTTTATTTCCTACACCTATCATTTCGAAATGGCTTTCTAGATGAATCTATTTCCAATACCGAAATTTTCCTCCGTGTTGAGGAATGGGAACAAAACGATAGATCGTTATTCACATGAGCCATTGACACAAAACGCAGAGTAAAAAGCTAAATTCCAACTGGACCAATTACTTAAACACCTTCAGTAGGTACGGATAAATACGTAGCAAATGAAAGGCCAAGCATTTGGCCAGTGAGACGGTACTGCATGTACTACCTTATCCCCTTGACAATTCTCCGTGAAGGAGCGCTGCAAAGAGAATAAAAAAGGGGAAACCCTAGTTTCTCTAACGGACCTCTCAAGCAGTAAATGACGTAAAGCCTCACTGAGTGCTTGGAAGCTACCCAAAGACTTTTCCCCAATTACACTTACCCGTAAAAAAATGACTCAACGAAATCTTTTTTCTGCCACAGATGCACCGGATAAAAATGTGGTCGACCTCCTGCGGCCTTTTATTGACGCTACTGCACTTTTGGCTGCTGGATTTCGTGGTAAAGACTGGAAGTTCTGATTGCGAGGAACACTTGGTGGCACGACGTGGGGTTATACAAACTCCCAATTTTCCTGGCCCATTTCATGTACCCATCAGATGTCGATGGATAATTGATGCTTCTGAGATTCCTTCTACTAATGGATCCATCATCGTTTACTTAACACAGTTGTTTGTGCATACGGGGTTGACTTTCACTGAATATGCTTATTATGAATCGGAGACTACAAACTTTGGAGCTACCCTCCTCAAACAGATCACGGAGGCGAACGTTTTCCAATTTAGATGGCTCAAAACCTACAGGCCCTTTCTCGTCATTCGATTTCAGTTAGAGCGTCTTGTGGGACATCATGTGCGAATTCTGGACAATCTCCTAGATGTTTATGGATTCAATATCACATACGCGATGACAGAAGAAGAGGCTAATCCTAACTCTTGTTCTACCAAGGACTGCTCATTTTCCGGAAACTGCTTTATTGATGCTGATTTCTTGTAAGTTTTTCAAATTAATTCTTTTAAAAATTTTAATTCTTACGGTAATTTACAAATTTTCAAAAGGTGATTGTACATTTAAATAATTTCATAAATAAATTCAGAGCTTGGCTATTTCGCAAAAAAACTTATTTTTACCGAATACACAAAGAACTTCTTTCTGATAGTTTGTACTACGATAGTTTGCAAATTCACAAGAATTATTCAGGATTTCAGCAATTTTTATAAACAAATTTAGTTTGGCTATTTTTTAATCAATATATCTCAATTCTTACTGAGTCAACCAAGAATCTTTTTGCGATGACTTTTCGTTATAATATTTTCTAAATTGACAGCATCTCTTGATTACTTGAACAATATTCATAAACCAATTCAAAGTTTGACTATTTTTTAACGTATATGCTCAATCTTTGATTACTGAATCGAGAAATTATGTCTTTTGAGCGACACATTATTATGATACTTTCTAAGTTGAAAAAAATATGAATTATTTCAACAATGTTTAAGAACAGCAAAAATATCATCGCAAAGAGTCATTACTGATCGATTTCATTTTCCAATTGTCAGACACAGAAGTAGTCGGATGTTTATGAAAATTGTTTAAATAATTAATAACTAAATTTAAAAGTATCATAGTGACGAGACATCATAAATACATTCTACGTTAATTTTGTAAATAAATTTAAACTTATTCGTCGTCAAAGGGTAATCGGAAAGACGAAATCACGAAATATTTACTTGAAATACAAGGACCCTAAGTAGAATTTTTTTGGCCGAGTGTGAGAGTTGCAGTACGAGTCGGAGTCGAGGCGTAGCCCAGACGAAACGAGTACTGCAATGCACACGAGGCAAAGTGTCACTTAAGGGCCGAGTATCACATGCCATTTTGATCACGCCAGCCGAACATAAGAGCAAATAGTTTGCATAGGGTCCTAATCTAAAAGTTTGAGAGGGAATACAATACAATCCTATCCATTCCATTCCAATCCAATACAAGCCCTTCTAATCTAATCCATTTTAGTCCAATAAATTATAATCTAACCCATTACAATCCAATTCTATCCAGTTAATTTCAATCAAATCCCATCCATCCCAATCCAATGCATCCCAACTTATCCAATTCAATTCAACCGAAACCATTTAAATCCAATAGATTCTAATAAAATCCAGTTCATTACAATTCATTTCAATCCATTCCGATTGAATCCAATCCATTCTATTCTCGAGACAAAGAACGAGTCACATATTATTTTTCTTCACACCGATTAGCGAAAGTTTACGTCTACATGCAGAAGTTTGGTTCACTGCACTCATCGAACCATAAACTACAGATATAAATGTCCATCAGCGAATCAGATCGCAGTCTCAGTTACTTTATAGAATCACTGTACTCTAAGTAAAAATTGTCCGGCCTAGGCTAAGAAGTGCTATTTTAGATATCGTTTACGGTACCTAAAATCGCACTGCTGATGGCAGTGTGATAGATAATAACTTTTTTCAATTATTTTATTTATAACCTGATAAGATTTTTCATTTTTGAAAAATTTGATTTGTGCACAGAAACTTTTTTTACCCCATTGTGTGACCAGCTGCACGAAAATGCTCAGCTAACTAAATATCCTCTACAAAGTAAAATAACCCTACTGAACATAATTTTGATTAATTTTTTTTTTTTAATTAATTTTGATAAAATTTAAATATATTAATACACGTAACAGTCAAAAACGAACAAAACAAAACAATTGCTAGGGAAGAAAATTCTGGCTAGCTGAATCTGTATCTTTTACCTACTCATTTCTAAAAGAATTATAGTATGTTAAGGATGAAAAATTTGGTTTGCTTTGTATCCGTAAAGGTATTAAAAAATGTATAGAAGATTAAATATTTTATGAAAAATTGAAGTGAATATACAGTATCAGTCTTGAAACATTATTTATTTGTACTATAAAAATAATACTTTAAAAGAAAGGCAAAAAACCTCATATTTCATGAAAGATCAGATTTTTTTAAATCAAATAAGGCTTATACCTCAGAACCCGGCGGCTTTCCCCCGATTTTTATGAAATCCTTTGTATTGTGTTGCTAAATATGCCTAGTACATAAAATTCTGCAAAAAATCTGTACGCTAATTTAAAAATTCACCTTTTTTAAATTTCCAAAAAAAGCCATATTGAAAAAGTTTAATATGGTGAACTTTAACATGGGTAAACTTTGAAAAATAGAATGAATGAATTATATTTGGCATGTATATTCCTGAAGGCATAAGTACTTAATAAAGACTAATTTTGATCCAGGATAAAGGGTGAAAAACCCTACATCGTGGAAAACACCCCCAAAAAATGGGTTTTGACGATTATTTTTTCCGCCATATTTTCCGAGATATCCACCCTGGGAGTTGAGGGTGAGTATTACAACGCGGGTCGTACGCTCCTTTCGTAGCTCATATCTCGAAATAGGGTCGTTTCTGGATGAAAGTGTACTGTAGTAAAATTATATAGAATTTTATTTTCTACAACTTAAGTTCTATGAATTTTCATCAAAAACCCATCTCATTTGGAGATATGAACTACGACAGGTAGCGTGAAACCTGCGCGGTACAACTCACCCCCTACACCCAGGCGAATATCTCGGAAAATAGGACCGACAAAAAAAAAATTGAATATTATTATTTTTTATGCATATTTTATGTACCAGATGTCTGCAAAAATTCATTTTTTACCTATGCACTTTTTCAAAAATAATCGTTAAAAACCATTTTAGGGGATGTTTTCCACTATTTAGGGAAGCTTTCACCCTTCATCCTGGGTCAAAATGATTTTTTGTTTACTTCTTATACCTTCAGGAATATTCATGCTAAATATTATTCATTAATTTTTTTTCAAAGTTTATAAATGTTAAAAATTTTTAGTCCGCCATATTAAATTTTTTCCCTCAAATTCACAATGGGAAATAATTTAACTGGCTCTTTTTGAAAAAAAATGGTTCTTATATAATAAATAAAATCGCATCATTTTTTGCTTAATTACATGGTTGTTTGACATTCTATATACAGTTTTATGTGAAAAATAAAATTTTCAACTAGATTAAAAAAAAAATAACTGGAAATTTTTTTTTAATTTGCAATCCTAAAATATTTTTGAGATGCGATAAAGCCTCAATCAATAAAAAATTCTATGAAAAGAAATGTTTCTTAATATTTACCACGACATTTAGGCAAAATATTGCTTCACTTCAAACACGGTATCAATTTGTTCCAAACAGGTTATCAAGATTTCTTTTCATTTTCATCTAATGTACACAGGATGTCAAAATATCATAATTATTTAACATATCCTATACAAAGAATGATTAGAAGCGTTCACTATGATCTTTGAAGGGAAACTGTACTTAATAAAAATGAAAATTTCGAAAAAAGAGGTACCGACCTATTACTTTAATTTTCGTCCTAAAATATTAGTAAGATGCTACGCTGTCATAGTCACTAAGTAAATCTCATTATCGCAGTGGGTACATCTTTCAAGTGATATATGTATTTAATACTTGTATTATATAAAAAAATAATATTCTTTCTTACATCCTATTGACAAAGAAAGATTTATTATTTATTCATTTCAAATCACATCATTATATCTGAAGAGAATAATTTGCAAATAGTTTTTCGACATTGAAAAAATTTATTTTTGACTTATTGCTCACCTAATTTGGTCAAGTTTTTCTACTAAGATAAGAAAAGACTTTTCACCTTTAATTAATTAATATTTTTAAAACTTATAAACTTTACTTTTTATAGCTCGCAATATTCCAGAACATAAGTTTTATGTATTAGAGTATACTATAATTGTGATATGTTGTTATTATCCCTATGCATATATTTTTTCCTAAGTATAATTATCCAATGTGTATGAATTTGTTATCGTTTAATTATTAATTAATATCTTTTCAATTTTCTAGGAGAATAATCACACAAAATATAAGACTTTATTGAAAAAAACTATATTTTAAAGAGCTTGAAACTTTGAGACTCTGCCAGTTTGAGGGCTGACGGTGGTCGGGAAGTAACTGACATAGTTCCACTCCAGATATAAACTCAATATGTAGTGGGGCGATGGTCGTGAGGGCTAAAGAGCAGGCTTAGGACCCACTCTGTCGACTTGCGGGTACGATTCCCGACTCTGGAAGATCCTCGGTGGTGGCCCATACGGTGAACACTACCCTAGCAAGGGAGTTCGTTGTTAACCTCCGGAGAGACGTGGGACCGGTATCTCTAGAGAAAATGGTTCTCTTGTACTTAAGGCTGTTGCGCCCACCCCCCTCTCTGTTTATCAAATACTTCTTCTTCGTTTTCTCTGTCAAATAGTAGAGCCTGTAGCGTGAGCTAACGACAGCGCCACCAATTCAGAAGAAATTTAAATTTCAATTAAAGTAAATCGAGAGTCATAAAATCTCAAAAATAGGTAGAAAGTCCTGTATCAATCGGAGGGACGTGCTAAACTCAACAGGCACCGATTAAACCAAAAGCGATTATACCAAGATTTCAGTGCAATTCATTTTAAACCGTAACATAACACTTTTGAATAAAATTAATTGATATTCACTGCGCTTGTTGATGAAAATTACTCCAATAACTGTTGTCGGGGTCAAAGAAACGCTGATTCGGTCGCACGAAATGGCCAAATAATCCAATCAGTCCCGCTGACTTCAGTTGGTATCGGAGGCCCACAGCTGTTTAACGCAAGAGCGCCACCGTGTTTATTCGTCTGTGCCTCTCCTTTCGAGCGAACTGTTGGAAAGTCATGAAGCATTTGCATAGCTAGGCCGCCAGGGTATAGTGGCTAACCGCAATGCTCCTGTTTTTTCACGCATGAGTGAGCACCGCACAACCCTTGCAGGTCCTTTTACTCATACCCGCGATGCAGCGTCAATTCTCGGAAGAACTATATCAGGGGTTCCTATCTCAGAGTTTAACGTATATTGTTTTGACGCGACTTCACTCAGCAGCATACATATAATATAGATGCAGTTTTTAATCATTGAATAAGGAAAACATTGAAACCGCTGTTGCTTGTTTGCATTCACTTTTATGTGAAATTAAATTGTAATAAAGTGTGGTATATTCTTTAACATCAGAAGCATACCTGTTTGCTAAGTATTTAAATAAGCTTAAACTAACTTAAATTATTGAGAAAACTTTTATAATATTCCCGCATGAAAAAGAAGTATTGGTAAATATAGGATAGTGTACTTTTTTCGAAAAAGTATTAGCTCCAATACTTACGAATACTAATGAATAAATCATTTTATGTAATTTTGGATCTAAATACAATACCTATCTGTGCTATACCTAAGTAATAAAAAAGAGACACCGTTTTTTCTTGATTTAAAAAAGATATAATATTATAAAAAAATGTTGATTAGCCAATTTTAATAACAATTCTGAAATATGTTTTTCTTTAAATAAAGTTTGAGTATGCCTTAATTGAAGAAGGTTTTGATCTGACATTGTTTTGCAAAAAGTGCGTTTAAGGCAAAAAGATTTGATTTTTGTAATTCTACAATATATCTCTAAAAGCATATTTTAAATCGCACTTTATAGCACAGCGTTAAAATGAAAGCTTTTAAGTTTAAAATGAAATTTCATGTTCATTTAACATGATTGCCTTTTTAAATTTAGCGAAACATCAGCAAGATTTTTACATTCTCATCAGAGGAGATATTCTAATTGCGTAAAATTTGACCCCACCCCCCTTGTTTTTGTAAAATGTTCACGTTTTGAGACCCTCTGAACCCGAAAAACAGGTTTTTACGAATATGTCTGCCTGAATGTATGCCTGTAACCTTTGAAAGATTTGGCAGATTAGATTGGCCTTTTGGTTTGGGGCTGTCCATTACTGACGGAAGGCAATTTTAGGAAATTTTTGAGCTCCTCCCTCCCCTCAACAAGATAACGTAAGATCTTTATAATACCACTCCCCCCTCCAACTTGCGTAAGATTTTTACCATAAATTCAAAAAAAAAAGAACAACTAGTTTTTTTTAAAGCCTATTTATTAAAAAAATAGTTCGACACAGTGTTAGTTGTATAAACAACTAAATATTACAAATAGTTTTGTGAAATAACATTTCATATTATTCTAAATAAGTAATCCAACTATCATCAATATTTTTCTTAATAAATAATTCAACTATTATCAATAAACAAAAGGCCTTTTACTATTTGTTTATTCATCATTAGCGTTGTATCGATTAGTTGTCCGAGATTCGAGAGCATTCTTTGCCCGGCTCAGTTTGAAATTTCCACTTTTTAGGGTTATGATCTTACCTTAGGACCTCTTTTATCTCATCTTTTGTTATCGGGAGATCTCGTAAGAATTTTGTAACCCCCCCCCCCCCCCCCTTAATTGCCTTACGTAAGTAATGGACAGCCCCTATGCTCCTTTAGTATCTTAAATTGAAGCTCAAGTTCGTTAGCGATCCGTTTTGAATACAAATCCAAAAAGTCGGAGCATTTCCAAATTTTTTAGACCACTTTTTTCGATATTTGAAAATTCGGTGTACGGTTATTCGAAGGACTCGGAAACTCGAACCATTTATCCTTATAACTTTTTCCCACAAAAAGTCAGGCAACGAAACAATGAAAAATGAAAAATTCCATTTTGCCATCAAAATATGCAAGATACGAAATAATATAAATTCACAAAAAGTAGGCACCCAAAAATGTCTACAAATTTGTTGCAGATCATTTTTTACAAGACACGTAGTTTTTGTTTTATTCGTAAAAAACAACATTAAATATTAAAAAATTTAATATACGGACAAACCACACTAGCTACAAAAAATATGACAAAAGTTATTCAACCTAAAGAGAGATAAAAATTTGTTAAAATAAATTTTTATGGGATGCACTGTTTTTGTTTTATTCGTAAAAAATAAAATAAAAAATTTTAATGTCTGGAGAAACAACCGAAGCTATGAAAAAAATTAATACACAAAAGTTTCTTATTCAAAAAAGAGATATAAATTTGTTGTTAACAAAATTTTTATAAGACGCGTAGTTTTTGATTTAGTTATGACAAAGAACATTAAAAATATAAAAATTAATTTTTTTTTTAAATGACACATGAAACAAAACAAAATTAACGCATAAAAGTTTTGCATACAACTAAGATGGGTGAATTTTTGAAAAATAATTTTTATATAGGATGAGTAGATTTTCTCTTATTCGTAAAAAATAAGTTCACCAACAAAAAAATTAAATGTTTGGAAAAATGATACGGGAGACGAAAAAATAATGAGAAACAAAAGTTGTTCAAAAAAAAGATATAAAAATTTGTTATAAACTCTTGTTATAAAATACAATAAAAAGAAATAATAACTTGCGTACTTTGGGTTTAAATTGTAAAAAATAACATTAAAAATGAACACATTAGATTTGTGGAAAACGACACAAGTTTAATTAGAATGTTTAATTACCAATGCATATTATGAATTGTAATAATAATGTATATAGATTGAAATGATACGTTTTTAAGGGTAGCTGAGAATAAAATTTAATGCAAAAGTAGAAATAAATATTAAAGTAATGATGATAAATAAAATTTGTGCTTAATGTTGCAATATCTCAATAAGAAATCCCAGACTGAGATACCTAAATAAATTTAAGATAAATTTAATATAAAAGGGTGAATCATAATGCATAAAAGTTCACATTTAGACAAAATCGAGTGCGTAGCACGAGACACGTAATTATAATGTGTCCGTTAAAGCTAAAAGAGATTTAACAATCACGAAATGACAGTTGATGATGCATTGATAATTAATAATAAAAAGTCCGTGAACAAATTGGGGGAAATACAAAGACCGGGGAGCGCGAGGTAAATACATTATCGAGCGTGAAGCGCGAGAACCAACAGCCCCGCGCCTAGGTGGGCTCTAATATTCGAGCGCAGCGAGCCGCGCGCGATAAGAATGTGTACCCTTGTTAATTAAATTCATTTCATTTGCGTCCGAGATTTCGTCAAAATATTTAAGAACATCTTTTCCTAGCGAAGTTTTGAAAACTTTAATATGAAAACTGTGACAAACCTTTTTTTACATTTTTTATTAGGCACCATTTTTTTTAAATTTAAGATTTCTCGGCTCATCAGGTTGTTTCTGAGCAATGAAAGTTAGTCCTTAAATTCAATTTTTATTTCAATTTAAGCTACTGTAGGGCCAATAAAGACATTATATTTTCAATTTATGTTGAAAATTTCTAATATTATTATGCAGGCAAAGGATAAACTTTCTTGTGAGTGACAAACTTCTCATAAAGTTACTGCCTCACAACTTCATTTGAATATGCACTCAGATCTCTAGTGCAAGTTTCAGTCTAATTGCCTCAACTCTATGCATATCGTAATTATATTACTGTGCCGTTACAATAAGGAATTGTATTAGTAAAGTTGTAACCTAGAAGTGGCGAGCAATTTTAGAAATTATTTTGTTCTTTGGTGTACCATATGCGAGTACATGTGCTCGACGATAAGCACTTTCTTTCAGCCAATAATACCCCACATGACATTAATTGCTGGATGACCAGGAATGGACTGGTCAATTCGCCTGCGACAAGTCACATACATGGCGAACTCCTATAATGGCAATCTAAATCACTGCTTATTGCTTAATAATCTACATGTCTATTGTCTATTAGGATAATTAATACTGCAATTATATGATTTTCACATAACACAACGCTATTTGTATAAATTATTACATTAAAATACACACGACTAGATTCATTATTGGGGGTGATCATCCACAGTATATAATGTAACTACAAACTGAAATAGTCTATTCTCTAATTTATTTACCTTTCTTTTTCCAAAATTTAAGTGGGATATCTTATTCAGTTTAAAAATAAGAAGGCGGAAAATAAATATATGACATGGCCGGCAATATAAAACGATAAGAATATAATTTTTTAAATACGTCTAAACAAACATATATGTTTGCTCTTAAAGAAGGAAATATTTTTTCATGGAATGATCTTAGTTGGCGGTAAATTGGATTTCGAAAAAAGTTATAACCAGTAAATCTCTTTTCCGTGTACTGCCAGAGAGCATAAAGATTTAGTTCAGAGCAAAGATCTGAACTCCAATAATATAGACCACATTCTTCAGCCTCGTCGTACTTCGCTCCGTTCCACTTTCGTCTCATTTCAATCGACCCCATCCCTTATTACCGTATATTCCACTTTTTCTCGCATCTCGCATTGCAGCTCCTTTTCCCTTCTGGCTTCACCTTTAACTCTCATCAAACTTTTCTTTCTGCTCATTTTTTTTTCTTCTTGTCACTTGGATAAACTTGTTAATAAGTAGGGGTGTACAAAAAACTCGAAACTTGTAGTTCGAGCGAATCGACTCGAATCGAAAAGTTTCGAGTTCTCAAAGGATTTTCAATAATGAAAAAATGTCGAATTTTGAAAACTTATACCCCAAATTTGTATTCAGCAATTCAATTATGATGACTTAAAACAGCTAGAACAAAAATGTGTACCCTTATATTATCCTAAATCGTGTGTCTATGTCATAGACTAGTGCTGCTCAATATTTTATATTAGACTTTGAAAGATCCAGCTATTACAATGTAGAACTCTGTGTAACGACAAATTATTTATTTCCAATAAAAGTGTCTGCAGTGAGATTTTGAAGGAAAACATGTGGCTTTGGTGTCCGTTAATTATGAAAAAGATTTAGATTTCCATCAGACGTTTCGGTTCCATATACTACATGGGTCCTCTTCAGTCACTTATTCTAGACAAATTTTTTGGTCCATTTCACATTTTTCTTAAAGACATATCTTTGTGTGTCGACTTTTTGTATATAACATTAATTATTGTTCTTTATAACTTAATTATAACAATATTTATACATTTACATTCAATACGTGTTATTTTTAATCAGTTTATCAACCGTAAATTTTAAAATAATTAATTCTTAGTTTTTACATCCACCGATTGTCTGCCCTCCCTCCCTATTCACGCCCCCTTGAGTGTAAGATGCAACAAATATAGAAATTTGCAAAACGAAGAGGAAGAATTTTAGACAAATAAAGAATGTTAATTAGGAAATTAGAAATTAATTTAATTTATTTTTCAAATTTTGGAAGCCCGAGATACGCAAGGCGCATAATAGAAAAAAACAAATAATAATAATCCTAAATAAAACCCAACAGTTACAAATTATTAATTTGGACCGATTTGGCCGATTCTTGAAAATGGAAATCTGTTTTCAAAATATTGGTTGTCTAATGTATTTAGTGTTTTTTATACATTATGTTACCTGACCCCTCCTTTTTTGGACACGATACCCAAAAAGAAGAAAATAATAACAGGTTATAATTTTGAAAACCTGGTGTGAGACCGAAGGGCAATTAAGAAATTTGAATTTGGTAACTATGTGATACAGAAGGCATATGTTTCAAAGGAAATGAAGGTTTATCACTCTGTTTTTTGAAATTATTATTGTTGTTATACTAAAATATAGACAATGTCAATGTCAATAATTATAAAAAAATGCTGAAGTTACCAACCTAAAAAAAATTTAAGTTTTCCTTTTTATTTTATAAAAACTTGCTTTGCTTGGATTCATCTCATTGAGGACAACTCTCTTAGCGATTCAGAAAGAAACTGAGTGAAAACAGGGTATCCTAAAAACACATGTTTCCTAAGTGGGCCATAAAGTCCCCCCCCCCCCCCTCCAACTTAGCATTTGGCAGGAGTAGGTGCTATTTTCTTAAACCAGATAACTGAGCATACAATTTTCTGTTATGCTTTCTGTTTTACATTCATTGAAATATTTTTAAATGCATTATTAATTATTTCAATTACAATATTATGGAATGACAATTTATTTATTATTCCCGTCTTTTTGTCACATTTATCAAGATTTTTTCTTTTTATATTTGTAAATAAAATTTAATACATAGCTTACTTAATCTGTTCTGTCTTTTTATGTTTAATTTATTCATGCTTGGGGTTCTTGATTTAAAATTATTTTGCTTATTGACCTATTTGGTTTTGTGCAGAGATCCCACATCCGCACGTTCAACGCTTTTTGTTGTGACTATGAATGCTTTTTCTAAGTAAGTAATTATAGTATTTTAAGAAATTTGAAAACATGATCGTGATACCAAAGAAGTTTTGTCAAAGCGGTTTGTTTTTCTGGAGGTTTGAGGTGGTCCCTTTCATGCTCATAGATTCCAGTTTTTAGGTATTTTTTTGTTTGTCCTATGTAGCATGCATTACAATTCCCGCATGGAATGCAAAAAGAGATACATTTAATTGCAAGTATTGCTTTAATTTGACATAATTTTTACTAAAAAATCTTGATAAATAATTAAGATTTGTGAAGGACGTTTTCATATTGTATGGCTTGAGCATTCCCATATATTTTTGTGACAATCCTGCTACATAAGGTAGAGACAAAGACTTAGTAGGGGGTTGGATACAGTCTGGCACATTTCCTGCTTGTTCTGCTCTTTGTTGCGGTTCATTTTCCAATGTTGGAGGGTGAGCCTCCTGTGCTTGCTGCGCCGCGGCGCCTTTTCTAATCTGAAGAATCTTTAATCTGTTTTTTATAGCGATATCTACATTTTTTTTGGGTAGCTGTTTGTGGTTAAAACTGTCCTTATTGTTTTTAACTTTGTCTCCTGGAATGGTATGTACGCTGATTTGATTGATCTGTCGCTAGGTTGTTGAATATCCGACCAGGTGGGCTTCTGATACCAATTGGTTTTTCTATTATTATTTTTCCGGTAAATGGAGACATCCTAAAACGCGATTCCACTATTTTCTTAAAAGTTCGTGTGTGATCTGCAGTTTATTAAGTTTGTTATTAAAAAATGCCAGGATATTGTCTAAATCTTTTGCAGGTATCGCTGTTAGTATGTCATCGACATACCGGTAAAACAGGAGAATCTCACTTGGCAATTCTGATAGGCATTCCTGTTCTAAATCGTTCAAAACTAAATCAGATGTTAGTGGTGATACCGGGAATCCGATAGGAAGATCATGTTTTTCTTTGTAAATCTTGTTACTGTATTTAAAGGTTGAATTGCGGAGACACAGGGATAAGGGCTTTAAAAGACTACGTTTTTGGAACGTCAGTTATTGGTTGGATCTAGTCCCACCTCTTTTTCACACTTGATTTTGCTAGTTCTATTTGTATATTAGTGAACTCTCCGAAAATCAAGAGTTTTTAGTATGTTTCTAGGTCAATGTTATACTCCTCTTGCAGCACAGACGAATTATCCTTAAATTTTAGCACAAAAAAACTTAATAATATAGGATATTCATCCCGAATTTTTTAATTGATGGTGTTAGGTGGACTAAGCAAGCAAACATATTCTGGTAGCGGGCTAACGAAGCTTTCGTTTTGCTTAAAGTTTGGGTGATCCAGCTAATACTCTGTACGGATTTTTCTTGGTAGAATTGAATTCCTTAATCACACGTACAACCGTACCAATACCAGTGTTTTTATATCTTGATCTACGTGATTAGAAATAGAAATACGTGTACTTGAGAGGGCAATACTTTTTGAGTAACTCAAGTAGAAATTCTCAAACATAAATAATTATGGCATAAATCATTTGGCAAATAATCCCCAAACATTTATTTTCGTGCAACTTTTACATAAATCCAGTCAGTTAATGCATTTTTTAAACACTTGGTCGCAGACATAGATCCAAATTTTGATCTCAAACAATCTCAAATTCACTTATAAGCAATCCCTCAGTACAAAATCTCATGATATCTTATCAACATAATATAAACATCCAAGTTTTGAATTTTAGGTTGGTTCAGAAATGATAGCGTGAAAGATAGATTATTGGCTCAAAAATTAAAAAAAGTTCTAATACACATTCTGGTAAAATGTTTTTTGTACAATCTCATTTTTTATATGTATCTTTATCATGACAGTCAAGCCTAACTGTAAATTTACGCTTAGGTCCGTGTACGAATGTGCAGTCGCATCGAGCTTTACAGCTCATAAGGATTGACAAGTTTTGGAGCAGAAAAAAATGTCACTTTCTTTTTAAATCGAAAATTTGATTTTTCATAACCATCCTGAGGTTTTTTTTATGAAATTCAAAGGTACGGCTCGAGACAAAAAATTCCCCTCAATTTTTTCGATTCAGAAATTCAGTAAATGAAAAAAGTTCTGATTTTAAGAAATAAATAAAAAAATAAATAAAGGAATTTTTTGTCACCCAGAATATTCTTCGATCAGTTCTAAAAGTGCGTCTCAAGAGAAAAAATACCCTCGATCGATTTTCTCGATACCTAATAATATTTTTAATCAAACCTTTTTTATGTATTCAGCAACAGATGAAAAGAAAGGTCCACTCCAACTCTAGAGTTTAATTCATCACTGATTAATATTAAAATTGGTTTCTCGTGTTTTTAAATGAAAAATCAAATTTTTGAGAACGTTTCTTGTCTCTCCTTAAAATCGTCAAAATGTGGGTTAGGCTCTGATTCCATGCTCTCGTTTCAACTGTTACCAATTCTTGAAAACTTTTGGAAACTCGAAACCGTTCGAATTCTCGAAAATGTTGGGTTCTCGGAACTATTCCAGTTCTCTGATCTTTCAAGTACTCGAGTGTTTTGAATTAGTTAAAAGACGAGTCGACTCGAAACAATCCGGCTCGACTCGACTTAAAGTTTGGAGCCTTGGGACTGTTCATAAATTACGTGACGCGTTTTTCTTTTGTTTATATCGTTGTATCCCTTTTGGCTGCGAGGTAATTTCATTCTTGTCTTTATTAAAACAAAAGAAAAACGCGTTACGGAATTTATGGGCAGCCACCTTTTACACACCACTATAAATTAAGCTAAAGAAGAAACTATCACTTTTTCCAGTTTTTTAAATCCTCCCAACGCTTACTATTTTCAAAAATCCTTTTGAAAAACAAAAACAACTTTACTCGCTTATTCTTTGTAAAGTTTTGTGGCCAAAAAATAAATTTACAATTATTTTATTAAAAATGTAGTGAAACGTAATATTTTTAATGATGCTACATAAAAATTAATAAGGGGCGAAAATAGTAAATTGATTCAAGTACAAATGAAATTTTATGTTTTCCTTCATGAATTGGAAGCGTTACGCCATGGAGTTATCGAAGGAGCAGATTTTTCTCTCTGCAGCACAATCTCTTAGAGGTTTTCTCGGGGTTCTTTTCAGTTATATGGATTTCCGGCGGGTTTTAAATCGGTGTCATTAACCCTTTAGTGGTAACTTTTTACCTTCTGTTCTTCCTTGGCGTTTGTCCAATAGATTAGCTTTTCACCACCTCTTTCTTCAGGTTATTGATCCTAAAGTCTCGAAAATCTGATCACAAGAACAAGTGATCGGTACTCGAGTCGTTGTTTAATCGCCTAAACAAATTTCGATGAATGGAACGAGTGTTTTATAGTGCAGATTGTTCAAGATTGAAGCGCCCAAGGCAGTTAAACTTTCGAAGCAGTTAAATCAGTCAGGCATAATAAAAAGTATGAAATGGGACTCCCTTTTACTAATAGATCAGGCTTTGCAGTAGCTATAGGAATATCTTACTCAAAATCGATATTTAAATTATATGCACATAATGAATATGCAATACTTCATTTTTGAAATAATATTGTACTTTATCGAATATAACTTTTATCATGTTATTTAAATATAAACGAATTTAAATATTTTAAGGTATTGAGATTAAATTAATTAAGGTCACTGCAATTATTTTATTATCTGTTACTTGGTCATATGACATTTTATAATCTTTAAAAGTAGAAGTTAGCCTCGTAAAAAACGTAACATATTATGAGCTGCGGAACCTTCACATTCACAGAATTTTGAAAAGTTTTCTTCAAGACTTCAAAGAAGTCAAAGAGATGTACAATATTTAATTAGAATTTAACAGTGTTTGAGAGTAACGCGTTCCTAGAAAAGTTACCTTTTTTTAGTAACGGTAACGGTAACGTATTGCAGTTTTCTGGTAACGGTAATGCAAAGTAACGCACGTTACCGGTCGTTACTTCATAAAATGTTTTAATATGTTTAGCAATACATTAAATGTTTCAATGTCAAGAAAACTAATCAGATGATGTATATTCTTACTTCCCTAGACACATTCTCTTATCTAAAGAAATTATTTATCCGGTATGATGCAGGCTTACCAAACAGTGCATCTGTTAAGCCTGTTCAGTAGGGTGGTCCAAACAAATATATATTTTTTAAATTTTTTATAAATACCGGCCGGAAATTTGTTCGAATCCACACAAAAATAAATCCATAAAAAAATGATATTTAGAGGTACCGCAAGCCCCATATGAAGTTTAAAACGTACTTTCCATAAGGGAAAAATTTTTTTGTAACTTTTATTCAGAATCCTTAATAAAGTAGAGTATCTGAATATAAAACGACCTTGACCCATTCGTTTACGCGATGAAAAGTATTTTATATCAGAGTTACTATGTTAAAACATATATCGCGAGCAGGTTGCCTAAAAACTTTCAATCAAGGCTGAAAAAGAAACTAGTATTTCATCAATAAATATGGTCGTAAGTGAAACGTATGTTGGACAATAATTGTTTTGGACGTATGGCGCAGCCCAGCAAACTTTATATTTCCGAAATTCACTTTTTGAAAGATTTTCGGTTCAAAAAATTAATTTGATGCAAAAAACGTAATTTTCACCAAAAAATATAATCCTGAGTGAAAAGTGTGTAGGACAATAATTGTTTTGCACGTTTAGCACAATGAAGCAAAACTTTAAGATTTTATAAATTCGCATTTTGAAACAATTTTGTGTTCAAAAAAATAGTTTGAGACAAAAAAATTATTTTCACCAAAAAATATAGTTCTGAGATAAACTACCTATATATAAACTACTATATTTTCGAAATTCGAATCTTGTACCTTTTTTTCATAATGTCACAAAAAATGTCCTTTTTTGAATTTTGGTTAAAATTTTGATTAAAAAAAAAGTTTACAGCAAAATTGAGCACAAATCTAATTCAGTACAATTTTTTGTCGAAAAAAACAAGTAAGGGCCTTTATTATTGTGACGTGACGTATTTATCTATAGGTTAGGTCCAGATTTTTGAATTGATGTGCTCTATTCTACGAAATTGATAGTTTCAGGTATCTGAAAAGTAGATAGTGATAAAAAATACAATTTAGGTATAAAAAGAAATTACGGTACTGTTTTAATATATAAAAAATATATAGCAAATTATGTTTGTGAACGAATTTTCACGCGTCTTCACATATGCTTCAAAAATTATTTCGCTTTTCTTTTTAACAACATAAATAAATAAAATAATTTTAAATAATTCGCACAAAGTAATCCACAATTTATATTATTAAAGATGAATAATATAAACATAATTTTTCACATGTGGCACGCGTAGGACACAAAGTCCTAACCTATAAACGTCATTCACAACGTTCTTTTTTGCTAAATTGCTAAAAGGTTTATTTTAATCTGAGTATTTACCGCCATCAATTTAATATGAGAACAATAATTAACTAAAACTTTCAGCGTATTTTGAAATGGTCCAAAATTTTCCAAAAATGGTCCAAGGGTTTGTTTGTGTTTACGTGCTGTTAAAGCAGAGCGTGCATGCATAATTGCACAGTTAGAACGAATGAGATCAGGTCCGGCATAAATCGAGCATTTCATACCTCCAATCTCACCACGTTAAGCGTTCGCTTGTCAGATTCTTCAATTATTTTGTTTCATATTTAAAAAAAATTACGGCTTATTACGGAAGTCATCTTAATTGAAAGGGTTGCCATATTCGGACCACAAAAGGTCCTGATGAGGGGCACCCTAATAAGGGTAAGCCTTTAGGGCCCCTAACAAAGCCCCAATATTGTTAGGGACTACTAGGGCAGTTTCCACACGGGATAGTTTTCTCTAATGTTTATATATGATTTTTTTATTAGCTAAGACGCCGAAGCAAAGTTAAAGACTTGATAAAAAAACCAGAAGTTTCTAGCACTTATCTAAGAGAAGATTGTTATAAGCAATATTAAACTGTTAAAGACAATTTTTTCTATTATCTTTAATTAATTATTACCTCACTAAGTGAAAAAGGGACAGAAAGGTAAAAATTATCGAAAAAACGCAACCATCAGGCATTAATATAGATGAAGATAGTCACGAACAACAATAATTTGTTTAAATAATTATCTTTACTAACCGCAAAATTTTATAACTAAGCAAAGAGAATATTACTAATAATAATAAGAAATTGTTTAAACAATCACTCTTGTTGACACTGGTAAACTATCACCTCGTTCTAATTGGAAAATTGCTAAACACAATAATAAATTGTTTAAACAATTTTATTAAACATCAAATTATCAGTATGGAATGGTTTGTTATGTACCACAAACAATTTTAATGAAAAAAACTGCAAAAAATTTAAATTAGCGTCGAAATCTCGCAAAACCAATTTTTCATTAATGGGGTTTTTTCGGGATGCTTTAAAACAGACTTATGGGGGTAATATTTAAAAAGTAAAATTTTATTTATATTCTTTAGCTCATTGTGAGGAGAAATGTTGAATTCCAACTTCATTCAGCTAATATTGAGGATTCTGAATAAAATATTTAAAAAAAATCTTTTTTCCTACAGTATTCATAAAAATTCGAAAAAAAATTCCAATGCATTTTTGGACCAACCTACAGTTCTATACAGCCGGATTGATACTTTTAGACAAAATAAATCGCATGAGCGATGAAATTTTCTAAAATTGGTACCATTTAAAAAATATGAAGTTTTACGGAAGCCTTAAGTAGACTGCAGCATACATTTCTAAACTTAATAATAGTTTAAATAAAAAACATATAGACAAATTCAATATTTTTTAAATTACTTCACCTAAATTTAAATATAATATTCAGTTTTATTAAAATTTTCAATGAAATGTACAAAATAAAAAAAAACCTGAAGATTCTTTTAGGGCATTCAAATAATGTTCTAAAAATTTACTAAAAAAAGTAACGACAAGGTAACGCATTACTTTTTTTCAGTAACGGCAGCGCGTTCCTTTTTTTCTTAAAGTAACGGTAACGGTGACGCATTACAAATTCTCAGGCATTAACGGAAACTTTAACGCGTTACATTCAGACAGTAACATGTCAAACACTGGAATTTAACGGAGTCTGCGCAGGGTATATTCCGAAGCTTGGATGGGCGATGTCTTCTTTTTAAGTAAAATTTCCTCGTAAAATTCTTCTAAAATTTTTGTGAAGTCCTTTTATAATTGCTGTAAGTTCACGAGATACAGAGAATTTAAAGTGATTTTATACTATTTATGAGGGATTCCTATATAAGCTTTAAAGGTTTCAATAGGACTTGAATCAGAGAGTAAAAAGTTATAAAAATGTTATCTAAGGCAGATAAACTTCAAAACAAGAATATTTTCTTCAACTTATGAAGTAAATTGATAACATAAGTAATGTTTTACTAATTACCATATGTCAAAAATTTTTCTATGATGAGAGCCTACAGAGTTTTTAAAATAGATTAGGTAGCAGGTTTTAAGAAATTAAACTGCAAATTTAAACAAAAACATTTTTTAATTATAAATCTATTTTTTCAATAAATCAAGCATTTAGTTTATCGCCTGTGACGAATTATTTATAATTCCCGCTATAATTTATGTTGTCTAATTTATACCAATTCCTAATTTGAAATATAGTACTGTACTATGATTCTTGTGCAATTGCGACACGCTATTTCAATAACGTGTTTCTCTTATTTACGATAAATGGGGCGTGTATAATGGAACTGGGTTTGTGCAGAGATTGCGAATGAAGTTTATTTTCTAATTGTAAAAAGGTGATATTTTATATATTGGTCACTCTGAAAATTTCTGGAATGAGATTCTAGAAACGGTGCACCGGAAAATTTCTAATAGTATTCTTTCGAGCAAGTCTTTATATGGTTTCAAAGGGTGAACGATTTATAAGAGTTAATGGAGATTATTTTGGAAGTATATAATATATATTATATTTAGATTAGCATTAGATTTTTTTTCATAAATACCATGTTAATCGCAAAATTCGAAAATGAAGCTTTTTGCTCTTTTCAAATTATATTTCCAGAGTTATAATCACTTTTTAAATGTCCCTAAATTTGATGTCATCCGAAAAACATAACGGTTTTTAATTGTATTTATGATCTGAAAGTTTAATTTTCACATTTCAATTGCGTAATAATGCAAGTTTATTTTATTATGTACTTCAGTATGCGAAAGTTTTATTATATTTAAAATGTCCTTAATTGATCAAAATAACCGATTTAGAAGCCTGAAAAAGACGGTATAATAATTCGGTATCATTGGGTAACACGTTTCATTATTTCAAAAATTTATTTGTAGTTTACTAAAATATTCTTTAAAATGATAAATTCTTTATTGGGAATCCTTCTCATTCGGTAACACGAGAGTTATTTGCAACAAATGAACTTAGTCGAAAAACGAAAAATAATCAATATTCCGTTTAGTTTGAAACTTAAGGTATACTAATTTAGTTTTATTATAATGTTTTTCAACATGAAAATGATTTCTAACCATATAATCTTAATAAATGAACATAAAAATATAAAACTAATTGATGTTATACGATAAATAAGACTCTTAAAATCCAAAAAATCTAATAATATTACATTAAAAGCATTTAAAACTTATTAAGATCATTAAAACTCCTTGAAATCTTATGAAATCCTCTAAAAATCTCATAATTTTTTAAAAAATATCCTAAAATCTTATTTGTCAAATAAAATCGTTGCATATCTTCCGCAATTCTAGGAAATTCTTTAAAATCGCATGAAATAAATATACAAATGAAAATAGAACTTAGTTAAAAAAAATTGATAAAATAAAAGCAAAATATTTAAAATCATTTGAAATCTTTTTAAACCCCTTGATTAATGCTCTAGAAAATTTCTTTTGACATTTAAAAGTACCCTAAAAATTTTTTGAATCCCTTTAAATTATGGAAATCTCTTGTAAGTCTTTGAAAATACCCTAAAATTTTTTTAATTCTGCAGTTTCTTTAGCTTATTTAAATCCGTAGAAAATTTCTGAGGATCATTAAAGACATTCTACAACCTTATGAATCATATATGAAATCCTTCAAAATCTCCCGAAATACAAGCATAATTTTTTTTTTAAACCTCATTAAATTTTTATAATTCTGTGAAATCTCCGGAAATATTTTAAAATTTGAAATAATTTTTATCTTTTCAAATCTTTGAAATCCTACGAAAACAAAAAATTTCTTGCAAAATTCTTTGAAATTTATAGAAAAATTAAAAAATGTTTAGAAATTTTTCTATGGCTATTCAAATCCCATGAAAATCATTTGACATTTTGTAAAGTCTGCAGTCATTAAACATTCCCTGAAAGAATTTAAATCCTATCGTAAGAATTTTATTCTGGTAATTATTTGTTTAATTATTTTCGTTATACAGAATAACAATAATTAAATCATAAATTCCACAATTGAAGCCCCAATAAGCAGACCTGATTGTTATTTAGACTTTAAAAATATCGTAAATGGTTTATGTCAAAAGATTGTCATTAAATATAAAAAATTGCGATAAAAGAACGTGCATTTTGAACCTCACAAAACATTTGTTTACACTTATTGTAATGAATATGAATAGAAAAAGATATTTTGTTTCTGATGACTTTTTTTCCATTCAATTCAAAATCGAATAATTCCAACCTATTGATACACTTTTTGATAAAAGCCAGTAATATTATCAACAATGGGAATCAATCAATATGTGGATATTCGATATATAGTCATTGGCAGACAAATCTATTTCGATGCCTCCATTCAATATGATTTTATTTGTTGACGACGCTGTGTATGGACCTACGCGCTTTGTATAATCAGATAGAATAGTCTTATAAACGGCGCTGTCAGCAAATATACTCATATTGAAAGGAGGCCTTGTTATATTCGAGTCGAATGGTGCAGAAATGGAAGCTCTTTTTCCCCATGCCGTGTGGAATCCTTATCACCAGGTATTATTTTATTATGTTCGAAAAGTTCTAATAATAGTAGAGTATCTTCAATTTTATAATTTTCAAATGATAAAAAGTGTAATATAAACAAATAATTCGTTAAGCGTCTTAACGATTTGTTTTGCTCGACCAAAACAGGTGAAGTCTCTAGATTTTCGAATGAATAAACTCAAAGTATACAAACATAAAATGAGCCGAAAATTTCTTAAAGGCACATGGCAATCCTCTAAAACTGAATCTTTCACGAATTGTCTTATGCCTCTTTCGGGATAAAATTTTCAGAATAAAGTTCGTGAAAATAAAATAAGTCGTCATTTTGCCTCGCTATTTATTTATTTGACTTTTTCCACTTTTTTGTCACTCGTAAACTGATTTACTCAGATGGAAAAAATAGTTAATCCTAATGCTCTCTTATTTGTTGATAACTAAATTCTTAGTTAAGTTCAATACTTAAACCATTAAAGTTAGCCAATAAAAATACATTAGGCTCATAGGAAACTAAGATAAGTAGCTGTAATAATTGTTTTCATTTTTAATACTCTTCTCATTCAGATTAACTAAGAACTTAGACGAAATAACTAACTTGTTAGGTAATTTCGCTGAGAAAAATATTAAAAAGTTATTTCCAAGTCAGTACAGTTAATCCAACTACTTATCTGAGTTCCCTTAGGCCCTGGTGTATTTCTCTTAGTTAACGTAAATGGTTTAAGTTGTCAGCCTAACTAAGAATTTAGTTACCCATAAATAAGAAAGCAGTTTTATTTACCCTTTAGGGACCAAACGTACGTTTTTCTAACACTTTTTCAGCGACATTTTCTGTTACTTAATGGATAAAAAAAATTTCAAAACGATGAATTCTGGTGTAAAATTTCCTGAAGTTTCAAAATACGTCATCAAAATTGAAACAAAATTCAAACTGAAATGATTATATTCCTTTATTTAACCAAAAATACAAATTTTTCATGACATCAAATCTTTATTTAAATATTTTCGTCTCGAATTTGGGAAGATATACCTCTAAAAAGTAAAATTCTTGCGTTTATGGACTCTAGGCTTATAAATCTAGAGGTCATTTTTCAGAAATTCAAGATAGCGATCTAAAATATGAGGGGTGAATGCATGTACAATAGGGTTTCTTGGGGTACCTAATCACGAATCCAAAATCAGATTTGAAAATGCAAGATGGCGGATCCAATAAGGCTGCCAAAATTACTGAAACATACCGATTTTCATAAAAATTCGAAAATAGGATTTTTCGGGGCCGCTAATGGCAAATCCTAGATCAGATTGCCAAAATTTAAGATAGTGGATTCAATATGGCTGCTGAAAATGACTGTAACATTCTGATTTTCATAAAAATCCACACATCGGGGGTTTTGGGATCGGTGATGACGAATCCATTATCAAATTTTCGAAAAATGGTCATCAATTTCATTTTCCCTATTCAAATAGCTTTTCATCGTCTTTATATTGCCTAGATTCACTCCTCCCATGTGCAAAGTTTTATGCAACTCTACATGTTTCAGTAACTTTGGCAGACATATTGGATTCGCCATACTGAGTTTCGAAAATAAAGTCACGAATTCGTCATCAGCGGCCCCTATAATCTCCATGTGCGAATCTTTATAATAATCGGAAGGTTTCAGTCATTTGCGGCAGCCATATTGGTTCTACCATTTTGCATTTTCAATATCTGATCACAAATTCGTTATCAATGGTCCCAAGTACCCCTATATACATGCATTCATGAGAATCTATTTGAAAATATTGCTTCAATACGCACTTTGAAAGTTCAGGAAATTTTACATTAGAGTTCATCGTTTTGAAATGTTTTTACAATCCATTCAGTAGCAGAAAATCTTGCTGAAGAAAGTGTTGGGAAAAGGAACTTTTGCTCCTTAACGAATTACCTATATTCTCTAACTAATTAAATTTATTTTAAAACGAATTTATTATTGAAGAAGTATTTGTTTTCTTAAGTATTAAACTGTTTTGTTAAAAAGCCATCTTTTTCAGTTGAAACTTCATCTTTTTAATCAATTATTTTTATTAAAAAATTCTACTGCGGTAAACTTCTACCTACTCAATCTTACATCTTGAATTTCGGAAAGTTGATTGTATTTCGTGACACTGAGAGGTTGTCAATCGACAAAAGAAAGGAACAAGACTAAGAATATACATTCTACACTGAAGAAACACTTGAGAAACGAGCTGCAGGTGTATAAAAGAATTGAATGTGCAAATAAAGAGATAAGCCAAGTTTGGGGTACAGGAAAGAGAAGGTTTAATGATGACTGGAGGATGAGGGGCTGTTTGACGCGTTGGCTTGGGCGGTGTTGTGTGTGGAGGTCTGACGATGGAAGTAGTATTGGAAAGAGGAAATCATGCATGAGAGATTTATGAGAACGGTAATGGGGGTTATTTTGAGTTGCCCGGGGTACATGTTAAGAGAAGAGTTAGTAAGGGAAAAAATGGTAATTAAACATATTGCGAGAGGCTGGAGGTTTGAAGTGAAGCTAAAAAGGGGAGAAGGAAGAAGAATAACACAAGTATGTTTGGGCGAAATTCGAAACAATGGGGCGAGAGACAATTTGGGATATTCAAAATCGGCAGAAGAAAGGAAAAGACGATATTAGCGGTTCAGATTAACAAAAATGGTGAAATATCTCATTCCGATATTTAAGAATATTGACTGCGTGAAATTCCTAAATGGACATTTCAAAATGAATGAAATTGTGTTTTTAAAGTGGGCTTACAAAACTTATTGTGAATTCGTTCTCATTGGCTTGCAGTATTTGCAGCAGAGTAAATAATTAAAAAGTAGGCTTTAAAGCAGTAATTACATTCGTATCTACTGGTCTGGTTTTAGTAAGCACACACAGACTGATTTCTCCAATTCTTTTTTCTTAAAAATCGCATATATCTTTATGTATCTATAAATTACGTTTTATTTCATAATTTACCTCATTATTTGAATACTGTTCTATATACAATAACTTTGTCTGATTAAAAAATTTTGCCAATAATATTTTGATTGGCACGAATCCGATAAAACAATACCTACATCCTGCAATTAAGGTTATTTCATTTTTATGACTTTTATTCTGCTTTCTCATGAAGAAATATAACATCTACAGTTTAAAGGAAGGCCTGCTTACCTCTACGTCGCAATACAAAGATGACTCTTGCGTGAAACTGCATTTGCTATGTTTCTTCATCAGGACGACAGTATTTTGTTTCAAGAAATTCGTACAGGGTAACATGACAGGAGGCTAGTGCATTTCTTTTTCTCACAATTTCGTGGTTAAATGGGATTTTTTACATAAATCTTTTACTGTATTCGTGTTCTCTTAATAAAATCATGTGAGCACGCACGAGATAAACACCGAGTGTCATCTGCTACGAAGTACACAACACAGCGTCCAACGCAGTCCACCTGCGCACTTATATCAAACTCTCGCTTTCTGTCTAGTGTTGGGGATTTCCTTCAAATGGCCTTGGAATGATTTCGAAGAAATAGAAACGTAAATTGTGAGGCCCGCCTGACTCGTTTTCAATTGGAATATATACATTTGGTTCGGTTTTGATTCCTCTAGAATGAAACTGAAGGGTCTGTGACAAAGCCACCGAACGCGTCCTCGGTTTGCGGATAGAGGGTCCCTGTACCAAGAGTTTCTGCTGAATATGGTTACAAAAAATTAATAGGCAGTAGCGGAGAATTGTCCAGGGGTGGCCCCAAAAGGAATTAACCCCCAAGCGGAGATGTGCAAACCGAGCCGAAAGCTGAATGGCACCTGGGTGAGGTGTCTAGAACGGTGACTCTGAGATACCGGGCGACCTCTCAGAGTACGCAGCCTTATCCTTGTATGCGGGGCTCTACAAGGATGGGCGAAACCTTTTCCCTAGCTTCTTGTGGGAACAACAATGGTAACACCAAACATAGTTGTAGTAAGTGCGGTTCAAAACAATCGAACGCACAGGGCTCCGGACAATGGATCGGCCAACAATGCCGACCACTCTAGCGCTGGGGGAGCCAATGAAGATGGAGTCAATGTAATTGACAGGCAGAATCTTGGGGCTTTTAGGTGGACGGAGCTGCTAAATCACGACTTGCTAGAATGCTACGATGCGAGTGAAACCCCTGAACGAGAGAATTACATGGCACGACTTCGTGCTCTGTGGTGCGAGAAACACCCAGAGCTATCGCACTTTTCGCGTCAACGTCTGCGAAACCATGCCGAAGTACTCGAAAAAAGAGTCTATGTAAGGGGAGCGTCTACTCTACCAGAGCCAGAACAAACCAGCAGCAGAGAAAGAGAGGTGATAAGACCAACCGTGGGCAGGCATCCGATAGAGGATGACCGATGCTTTATGACCCGGAGAAACATCAAGACCCAGGTTTCTCCCAAGCCTAAAGATCTGGCTGAAATGGATGAAGAGCTTCGTGGACAATTTTTCGAAATATTCGACTTCTGGAATATCAATTGTTGAGTGTATAATGCAGCGAGAGCTTTGGCTGATGCGAACCGTAAAAAACCCAACGGTTGATCATAAGACCAAAAGGCGAATGTATCAAATCGCCATAAAGATAGGCTGGGCAAGACAGTACGTAAACCGCATTCAGTGTGTGATTGACTATATAACATTCGGCAGGAATTTTACCGCCAAGGTTCGAAAGTTCGCGGGCGAACTGCGGATCTGTTATGACACACTTAAGAAGTCAAAGCTGCTAAACATCAGGCAGCATATTGTTGAGAGAATACGGATACTATCTGATGCTAAGAGAAGCCTAGAGCAGAGAGAGAGGTGGGCCAGAGAAAACCAACAGTTTCTCTCTGACCCATCTCGACTCTTCCAACACCCTCCAGTTGCTGTCGACCACCCACCCAAACCAGAGGAGGTCTAAGCTTTTGAAGAGAAGTCTACGAAGTGCAACATATACTTGACGAAGACTTAAAGAAGATAAATATCTTCCCGGAGCTGTGTAATGCCTTCATAACAACACCTGAGGAAGAATGCCCAACCATCATTACCGAGGAGGTGAAAAAAGTATTGAGAGGTTTGAAAAACTATTCCGCTCCATGACCAGATGGTATCAAGACCATCTGGTGGAAGAAGTTTCCTTTAACCCGCCACCATCTGGCCCATATTTTCATCTCATATTTGAAGTCAGAAGAGCTAATTCCGGAGTAGTTGGTGGAAGGGTACACAGTACTCCTGCCAAAAATGGGCAACTTAGCCGACCCAACGAATTACAGGCCAATCACTTATCTAAACACTCTGTATAAGATATGCACAGCTATCCTAAATGATAGGATTGTTAGAGCAAATGGACCTGTATGGCAAGAAATGTATGAAAGCGCGGCTTAAAGGAAGGCGTAGCAGAATGTCAGGAGAACCTGCTTATCGATATATGTGTCTGCAAAGATGCAGCATTCCACCAGCTTGACCTACGGATGGCCTGGATTGATTACCGGAAAGCTTTCGATTCGACCTCTCATAAACTTATCATCTGTCTTTTGGAAAGCTTAAAGGTCCATCCGCAAATCGTAAGGTGCATAGAGAGATTGATGCCATTTTGGAAAACCAGATTTACTATCACATCTGGAAAAAATCGTGTGACAACTAACAATGTCACTTTCCAAAGAGGTGTCCATGAGCCCTCTCTTCTTTTGCCTTACATTATTGCCACTATCTCTAGCACTTTGCCATTCCCAGGGGTACCTTTGCGGCAAACCTGCAAATCTTCAAAATAGGATTATTTTGGGTACAGGTATAGAGTCGCAAATGGAAGATCTTAAAATGGTCAGGAAGCATGAAGAAAAGGGCAAAGGAGCGTTTCTGTACAAAGCAGCGGAGGAGGCTGATGAAACACTCAGACTTAATTTCAGTGTCAAGAGTGAGCAGAATGCATCAAATCTTATTTATCTCGAGTACTCACTCCGGAAAGCCCGGATTCAGAAAGCACACAAGAAAGACTTCCGGGAAGAGCTCCTCGATAAGAGGATGCACAGCATCTTCCACAGAAACGCGGAGGAACAATCAGTGTCGTGTGAGCTAACTTTTGCTTTTCTTAAATTACGCGGATTGAAGTCGGACACGGAGGGTTTCATTTTGGCACGTAAAGATGGTGTCATTTCCACTTTAACATACCGTCGCCACATTTGGAGCCAAGACATTCCCGATGATAGTTGCAGGGCGTGCCATGCACATGCAAAGCATTTAGGAAACATAATATCTAGTTTTCTAACTCATGAGGGAACGACCTACATCCAAAGGCACACTGCGGCACTAAGAGTGCTTTTTTACCATCTCTGTCACTCTTACGGCATTACCCTTAATATCGCTCCGTTAAACGCTCCTAGGGAAATAGATTCAATTGTCGAGAATGAGAAGTGCCGCATATAGTAGAACATTATATTCTCGACAATTGTTTCTGTTGCACACTCAAGGCCTGACATAGTTCTCCTTGACTTCGAGGAGCGAACCATGTTCGTTATCGAATTTTCGGCACCAACTGACAAAAACATTATAGCCAAAGAGAATGAAAAGAAAGAGAGATATAAAGACCTTTAAGGGAGTTGCGACGATTGTACCCGGAATATTCTCTTATTCTTATTTTTTATTCTTATCTCTTATTCTTATTTTTATTCTTATTCTCTTATTTCGGAATATTTGCTCTTGGAGGTGCCAAGCTTCCACTGGTTAATAGCCTGAAAAGCATCCCTGCATGTGAACAATATGCTAAAAAACTTGCGGAGAAAATGCAGAAAGCGGTCGTCCTTGGGTCACTCCGTGCTCTCAGGGTGCACGAGACTTTTGCCGGATCGTCGTATTGATTCCATCACAGATTGTGACTAACTATCTCACGGTCGTTAGCCGTGGTTATGGCTGAAATTTTACCGCGATTTCGCTGGGATCGGGTGCAATTTTTCAGATTAGCACCCGATCCGGGCAAAATCCTGCGGTTGTCCTTATGACAAAATTTTAAATATATATTCGCAACCGCTCTCACCCTACTCCCCTGAGAAACGGTGGGAGCCAGCAGTTCTATGAAGGCGGAGAACGGGGTGACTGAAAGCGAGAGTTTGGTGTATTTAATTTACAAGAATTGAAAAATTCCTGCATTTTTAAAACTTGAATCTTTTTGTCATTTTTTTAAATTTATTTCATACGTATTTTAGAAACACGGTTTTTGTTTTCATTTCGTCAGATTTAGAAAAAAAATCCTTTTTCCATAAGGCGTAATGCTTCTGTATAACCGTTCGTTCATAGTTCGCAACTGCGAACTAGTACTAGAATATGATAGCACTTTTTATCGCCACTGTTGAATAAAATATAGGATTCCTTGGAAAGAAATTAAATAGATTGGAATTTAAAAAAATACTGACTTGAAACATTATTGGGTACAATTTTCTATCTTGTTTTCCAAGATGGATTTTTTCAATTATTTTGTCAAGCTATGCACAACAAAATACTGAATCACTTCTTCCTACCGCTTTTTCTCTAATTTTTGGAAAAAATTTAAAGTAGCTTAAAATGAGAGGGTAAGCTTCCTTTCTCAAGGAAATAGGTAAGTATATAAGTAAGTTTGAACTAACTTTAAAAATTAAATTCCTCGCACTTGGAAAGCAACAAAGTAAAGTTATGCAGAAGAATGTCTTTGAACGAATGCGAAAGTAAAGGAATATTCAGGCGTATAAGCTTGCAGTATGACGTTGAAAAAGAACTTTCAAATAAAAGAGTCGGACTACTGTACATCCGCCTTTTTGAAATTATTCACGTGATGCGCACATTTCACACTCTATGTAAGCGCAAAGTTCAACTCCACAATTGTACTGAGAAATATGAAGTTTGCGGTCCCCGGCACTCGTTTAATAATTCTGAGGAAATTTATTATGTAAGCATTCTTTATTCGAGGGACAGAATTCAAGGGGTCCTTTGAGATTCCATTTGAGCGTACAAAATTCAAAAAAGAGGAAGTTGAAAGGAAAGAAAGAAACTGTATCTCTTTCGCAGTCTCCTGAATCTTTAAAAGAATTCTCGTTCATCGATCATCCATTCATTTCAAATTGCCTGCTTCCTTCCTTTCTACCTACCTTCTTGAGTTTCACGTCGACTTTTATACTTGTACATCAGCCAAGGTACTTGCATTTCGGGCAAACTAGCTAATTACGTTATCTCTTCAAAGAACATTGAACTTTAGATGGATTCTGAAAAACTTTCCACATTATGGTTTAATCAGGCGTAAAATAAGAATTACTCTGTGCCTTTTGACTGTTCTGATTCCAAGAGGAGCTCAAAAGTGTCCTTGAGGTTCATTAATCAAATTTGCTGTTTTATCGATCATCTTCTTGCGTGTAATTGCGATCGACTTTTACCTTATTTTGTATTAATTTATTCGATTGAAGAGCAAAAGATGCATTTTTATTGAGATAGATAAGAGAGCTACTCGTAATTGAATTTACTGATGTTTATCGACTTTAGATTACAACTTTCAAGGCTCGTAAATTTCAGGAGAATAAATAACAAACCTTGTTTGATTATTTTTAAATATAGAAAGTAGATTAGAAGTAGTACAGAAACTGTATGAATTAAGTAAACGAACCAGAAACCCTCAATCTTAGTAGCCGTTCAAAAACTACGTCATGCTATTTTGAATCAGGCATTTTCACTTCATCGTCAGTTAACTTCACTTCATTGATTGCTGAGGGGGAAAACAATGGACAGAATTCATGGGATTCGGCCAATTATGCCCTAATTTTACTATATCTTCCTAAAAACTATTCAAAGAAGGGAAGTTAGCTGGTGGTTGGAGTGAAAATACCTAATACTTATTCCGCCCTCCCCTTCTTCGTCTTAGATCTTTACACAAAGATTGAATCCCATAGCGTGACATTTTAAATACATTCAGTTTATTTGCTAAACCCATAAATAAAACAGAACATATACACATGTAATAAATACTATAGTTGTAATTAGTTTTGCTTATTTGATAAGCGCTTTGCTGCATCATAGATTTTCATGTTACATGTTACCTTTATTTGAACATTCTAAGTCGCTATTAATTGGCCAAGAATGGCCACACAAAATGTTTATTATCGCATATTATCATCCACAGTTCTAAACCAGTCGCCACTATCACTTCTGCATGCACTAATAGGCCCGCGAGATTACTCTATTTTAACAGGACAAAAAAGGCTCCTGATCAAGAATATTTTGGGTAGGGTTTCGAAATATGGGTCAATTTTTGTTAAAACAATTTCCTTGTTTATTTACAAAAAATTATTAAATCATTTTTAATATGACTGAGAAAAAATAAAACTTTTTTGGGTCTTACACTTTTTTTGTACAATGAACTGTTTGCAATGTACAGCGTTATAATCATATGATTTTTTAACAAAATTGCCATATTTGCACTGCGTTAGCTCAGAAACTATATATTTAAAATTAAATTAAGTTTGATATACTGCATTTTCAAAATCCCTATACTTTCTTAAATAATATTATAAGAAACATTAAAATAAAGGCAATTAGGTGTAATAGTAATTAAAATCTTAATTGCCATATAGAGAATAGAAAATTCTTAATTTTATTGTAATTTTATATTTTAGATTGTTCTTTTAACGATTAAAAATTGAAATAATCTGCAAATAATAGTGTATTAGAACATCCAAAACAAAAGCAATTAAAAATTAATTAAACCATATTTTTCGCATTTTTTTTTCTCTCTGTTTGACATATTGAGGAATAGAATACTACCTGTACTGGAAATATCGGCCTCTCAGTTTCATGACAGGATAGGTAAAAAAAACCTCGATTTGTATTGTTTTTCCTTTTTTACCCTCCTTTTTTGCTCTAGGGAAAAAAGACTTCAGTGACCTCAAAAAACGCCACATTCTCCCTGTAGACAGGGCAAAAAACGCGAAAATCGTGCATGTGGAATAAAAAAATTATTATACTTTTTTCAACTTATGCAAAATATTACTATAATAATATAAAAGTTATTCAACATTTATTTAATAAAACATATTTTTAAAAATACATTTATTATTTCTATTGATCATAATATTATAAATAATAATATGACATAATGTGAAGCTAATATATTCTTTACGTACTTCAGCTACTACTACTACTACTGCTGCTACACCATTAAGCCGTTTCCCTTTCGGAGTAGGCGTGACTCACTCGGAGGGGAGGGGAGTAGTGTGAGGAAGGGGTTATAGAATTTTTAGATTGATCTAGAATTCCCGTGTTATTTATTTAAAAAGCACGTTTATTCCGCAACACTGCTCCGATCCAGGTTGCTGATCAATCTCTCTAGCAATCACACCAAGTGAAGATCCTCACAAAGTCTTCCTGTGAGGTTCCCCACTAGGGTCCATTAGTATCCAAGTTTTTTTGTTTCAGGCGTCATTCACTTTACTGTCACTCTTTTTATTTACTATTTGCCGCCATACTTTTCTGTCCTGGCATACTTCTCTAGCTCCTTTCACGTCCATACATTTTTTCATGCAGGCTCTCGTGTTTCTATGGTTTCTTATGTCTCTTCTAAGTAGGGTCTCATTCAAACATTCTAACCATTCTTTCCGTGGTTTGCTTCTGGGCATGCTGCCATTTACTTTACCTTGATACACTTGTTACATCAGTCGTTCATATTTCATTCTCTCAAAATGCCCGAACCATCTTAACCGATTTCTTGCCCATGTGGCACACTAGTGTCTCTTCCGCACCACATTCTTTAAGAATGATCTCGTTACTAACTTAGTCCATCAGAATTTTCCCGCATATTATGCGCAAGAATCTCATGCCAATCGCGTTAATTTTACTATTAGGTTTTCCCTAATAGGTCCACGTCTCGCTGCCGTATAGTACAGTCGGTACAAATATAGAATTATATATTGCCATTTTAGCTTTATTTGATATACTTTTACTTCTAATAAGTGGCCTTCGTTTATGTGTGTATGTAACTTCTCATCTATCTTCCCGTCCCTAGTAAATAAGCTACCAAGGTATACGAATTGATCACCATGTGCAATTCTCTCGTTATTTAATACAATGTTGCATATTGTTTTCTCATTCTCTCCTTTGAACACCATAGTTTTTTTTTATTTACTTTAATTTTAAGGCTTGCATTCAATTTAAAAAAATGTTCTAGTGATCTCACTTGTACTTAATTATGATAAAGTCATCTGGAACGCTAGAGACAGCGCTCTGCCAGAGATTGTGTTGCCTGGGTAGGTGTCATATTAAATAAAATATGAAATGATTCAGATTTTGAAACAAAAAGGATGAATTTTCTACCAAAAGATATGAGTTTTTGAGAAAAGAGTTGAGTTTCCGAAGAGGAAAGCTGGATGTTTCAGAAAACAGTTGTCTTAGATACCCGAAAAGGTGCATGTTCAATAAAAAAGATGAATTTTTAACCAAATAGTCGAATTTTAAACTGACAAAAAATTGAATTTAGACTAAAAAGCTGCATTCACAGCCAAACCGCTAAACTTTTGAGCATAAGTGATTGCATTTTTCAAGAAAACAGATTCAAGTTAAATTGAAACAAAAAGTGTTTTTTGAACCAAATAATAGTTTAATTTTTATGCCTGAAGGACGAATTTTCTTTAAAAAAGACAAGAGTTCAACAAAACAGTTAATTTTTAAGAAAATATTTACATTTTCAACAAAATAATTACATTTGAATAAAATAATTCAATTTTCGACAAAATAATTACAGTTTCACAAAATAATTAAATTTTCACAATATAGTTGAATTTTGAACTAAAAGTATGAAGCTTCAACAAAAAAATTATTTTTAACGAAGGAGATCAACTTTCAACCAATTAGTTGACACTTCAATGAAAAAAGATTAATTCCCGACGAAAAATATAATAGTTGACAGTTCAATCTAAAAATATTTTAGGCTTAAATAAACAACATTTAAATTTAATCATAAAGATTCATTCTTAACGACAAATGTGATAGTTGATATTTCAACCAAAAACACCAATATTTAATAAAACAGTTGCATTTTTAACAAAACAAGAAGACATTTTAACCAAAATATATGAAATCACAAACCAGCAGGGTCTAGGTCACAGTTAAGTTTTAAATAAAAGAAAATTAATATTGTCAACTAAACAGTTAACTTTCATCCCAGAAGTCGAATTTTATGCGAATTTAACATATTTTTTATCCCAATAAGACGCAATTCTCATAAAAACAGTTGAATTTGCAAACAAAAAATATTTTGCTACAAAGCAGTTGAATTTTTCAAACAATAATGCAAAAATCTGATTTTCAGCAAATTAGTTATATTTTAAAACAAAATACATCAATTTTCAAAAAAACTGTTGAATTTTAAACTAAAAACTATTAATGTTCAACCAATAATCGAATAGTAACATTTTCATCTGAAAAAATTAGTTTTGTAAGATAGAGAATGAATTTTTAACAAAATGGTTTAAATATTTAACACATAAAATAAATGTTTAACAAAGTAGTTTAAATTCAAACCAAAGAATACGAATTCTCGATGAAGAATTTAATAGTTGAATTTCCAACTAAAATGGATCAATGTTTTATTAAAAGTATAATAGGTTCCTTTAATCTTAACAAAAACAAATTTTGAACAAAAAAAAATTAATTTTTAACAAAACAGTTAAAGCTTCAACCAAATAGTAGAATTTCTAGTCAAAAGAAAAACATTTTGAACAAAATATATAATAGTGGATTTTTCCATTAAAAAGAATTCACTTTTTTATAACAAATATTTTATTTGGTTGTATTAATTTAGTTTGCATGTAAGAGCATGAATAAGAACAAGGGCAAGTTGTTTTCTAAAACAGGAGAAAAAAGCGAAATTATTTAAAATAGGGATATAGAACGCAATAGTTGTCCCTCCTCCCTCAGTCACAAATAGTAACACCCCCCCATCCCCCAACCCGCGTAGTGTAACCTAGGTTTTAACGCCCCCTTATGTCCTGATGTTGGAAAAATGACAGAAAAAATGATATTGGATAGAACTTTATATTTAACATTTAAAAGAAAAATTAAAAGTGTAGAACCCTCCCCATGCAAGTTCTCTTTTAGACAATGTTCTTATTTTTTATTTATTATTCCCTTTCTGTGATAAAAAATTAAGTCAAAAGTGGATTCTATAAACAACCATACTGAAAACGTCTAGGTCGCATGTGACTCTGATTGAAGACTGAGGTTTCCTTATATATTTCGTCTTCCGCTAAAACTGCCTTTCAAGAAGCAGTTTGGTGTTAAACTTTCCAAGTCGTTTGGATCGTCAGGAGCGTGGGATAATGGACTGCTGTTCATAGTATATTCCGCTTCTGTACACAGCGTTTGAAGTACCACTCCTTGGGTGCTAAGTCCTTTAGGATAGCTTTTAGCGTAGTATTAATCGCTTCAGACGCCTTTGCAGGTTTGCTTCCTCCAGATGCAAACTATTAAAAAGAAACGGAGGTATTTTGTCTCTCGATACCTCACCATTCAATCAATTTGTCATCCAGAGTCGACTCGGTGTTTACCCAAAAAAAGATTTCGATTAAGAAAATCGGTCTTTTTGTGAGACAGAATCTTGTTCTGAGCCAAAAGTATGTTTATGGTCTTCTTTTCAGACAAAGAATGGGCTGAAACCTAACTTTGTGTAAAAAATGTGCTTAAATTAAGGTGTAACAAAAACTAGATTACTTTTTGTGTGTTAGAACTTGAAAAAGTAGTATTTTCCTTAGCATGGCTTCTGTATTTAAATACATATATACTTTCCCCTCCACCCTGCCCCATACAAATTTATTCTATTCCTTTTTCCCACAATTCTTTTTATCCTGTTCTTTCCTTTTTGTCTCTTTTTTCTGTAGTAAAAATAATGAAAACTGACCGAGTGAGATAAAATAAAAGAATATATGAGAGATTGATATCACCATAAGGAATAAAATATGGATGCATAATGTATAGAATTAAATCGTTGCAGGACATATATAAGTAAAGATGGATATTACAATGATAGAGAAAAGAATAAAGTAAATAAAAGTCAAAATGCATTTAGTCTGAAATTAAAATGGTCAGTTATAAAAATAAATCCAATTACAAATTTACCAATTTCAGCACTTCACTGAAGTAATATTGTACATTTCTCTAAGAATTTACTTCGAATGATTGTGTCTCTTAAATAGTTTGAGGATAGGATAAAATCGATACCCTAGCTATTGAATACAACAGAACATACAATAATCCTCCTATCATTGGTATAGAATGTGGACTTTAGAGCTTGAAATGAAAACTTTAAATCCTCAAGGGGGCTGTATACGTGAGCTTTTGTAAGGTTATCGGTTGCAACTATTTTCTTCGAAACCATAGTGAAAAATACGACTGATATGGTATGTCTAGATTCAGAACAGAATGAGATACAAAGGTTATTTGTCAAATTTTAAGAAACAAGTACAGGGGCGTCGGAATGACGTAGGCCATATCATTTTTATATAGGGTATTTAGAGTATTTAGGGTTCTTAGGGTACTTAGGGTATTTTAGTATCGACTTCTTACCCCATGCACATTACCGGACTCCATCTCTGGACTTTCTCGGGTAAATGGCAGTACTTGATCGAAAAAGTGCCACTTAGGGTCCTTATATTACAAATAACTACTATTATAGGGATCTCATTTTTACATTTTCATCATTTATGATTGAGAAAATATTAACATTGTCGGAAATTTGACACCGCAGTTTTTTCAATGGATCTGCAGGTTTCGGTACCTCCTGAATCCAAAAATCAAGTTTTTACGATGGTGTCTGTCTTGTCTGTCAGACCATCTGCCCGGCCGTCCGTTCGTAAACACGATAACTCTCGAAAAATTAAACGGATCAAATAGATATTTGACGCACTTATTTCAGGTCCTAAAAGGAAGGAGGAGTTCGTTAACCAGTCATTTTTTATGAAAATTCAAAAAGTGAGCGCATTTTCAAACATTTTAAGACGACTTTTTTATGAATTAAAAAATCTATGCATGGATATTTAGAGTATTAGAAAATACGAACAATTTATCCTAATGACTTTTTTCGATAAAAAGAATATTTTGAGAGTTAGAGCATTTTCAAAAAAATTTAATTAATTGAAAATAAAAATTTTAAACCAAACAACGCAGGATATGAAAAAAAGTCAAGAGAAGAAAAATATTGCTTTTTGATAGCCCTTCAAAATGAATAAATCTTTGATAACCCTTGAAGAATCAAAAAATTCACATTTTGATTGCACAAAAATAATGAAAAGTTCAATTTTTTGGTAAAACTATGCAGGATACGAAAAAAAATGATTTACCAAAAATTGTGATACCAAAAAGGTCTGCAAATTCTGTAATAATCACTTCTTGATAGGACGCGTACTTTTTGTTTTATTTCTGAAAAATAACATTGAAAATGAAATAAAAATTTGTAGAAACGCGACAGATGTTACGAAAAAAAATGATTTAAGAAACATTGTTTGCATGAAAAGGAGCTACAAATTTGTTATGGATCACTTTTTGATCAAAGACGTAGTTTTGGTTTTAAACGTAAAAATGGCATTAAAAATAAAAATGAAAACTTTGTGGAAAAACGACAAAAGGTACGAAAACAAATTGATATAAAAAGTTATAATGATTCCTGTTTAAATAAAAAAATTTGATTCATATAATAAAAACTATTTTTGTGATAGATTAAGAACTTTTAATCTAAATTTTGCTTTTGATTTTCGAGCTTCAATGTTCAAGAGATTTAAAAATAATGTTAAAGTGAAGACATATCTTAAAATGGTTTGAAAGCTTGACAATGGTATACAAATCATTTTTAAGTCGCCAAAGTAAGCATGAATTCATTTAAAGAAATGAAAAAATACATGTATACAGTAATCATAAACACCAAGGTGGACCCTCTTTGGTTGCGGAAATTTATATATACAAATGAACAACATCTATTTCATTAAAAAGTTTGCACTGTAAACAATATTAACACAATTTCTCACTGTGTCTCTATATGAATTTTATAGACTTGAAATTTAGTTGATTTCAAAACAAATTTTAAACAGTTCAAACAGTATTCGCAAATTTTGTATTATTTAACTAAGCGTATCTTCCTCCAGAAATTCGGGACTTTATAAACATATTGTTTAAAATTTTAACAACATTAAATTCTGATTCTTTTAAATAAAGATTACTTCAAAATAATGTAATTAACAATACCTCAACACTTAAACTTCAAAGGGTTTGTGATTTTTTTATTTACTTTTAAGAAAAATTTCAAATTCGCTGTCAGGTTTGAACACTTTAAAAATTACGGGATTTGACATTTAGAGGATTTCAACCATTTTTTCTTATCTTTATGCGACGGAAAAAATATTTTTTAAAAATAAGTTTAGAAAGTGGAAGCTTTTCTACTAAGCATATTTTAATTTTGGTCTGCAGCCTAAAGATTTGAACCAGTTAGAAATTTATGACTAATAATCTATTTAAGATTTGACACGGTGTCAAATTTTTTACAGTGACGTGCTTTAGCGAAATTTTAGTCATGTTTATATAAAGTTATTTCAGATTTATTAGCATTTTTCACTGATCGAATTCTAAGAGAATATGTATACCTACAACATCATCGCAGGAGGTTTCAAGCCTTAGTCTTAATCCTTAGTCCGTGGATATGATGTATGACCGGGTTCACCCAAGTAAAAGTTTGACAAAAATATGATAACAATAATAATAAATTGCTTAATAATTGTTAACATCAATTAAGTATTAACGCACTCTAATTGAATATATGACAAAAAGTGGACATTTTTTTTAACCGTGGCTTTCTAACTCTATTTTCAGAGAAAATTGCTAAAAACAATAATTAATTGGTTAAAAATTGTTTGTAAACATCTAATTATATCCATTTATCTAATTATATTCATTCATCATAACTTTTGTGGTGCATTAGAGTTCTTGCCAAAAGTTTTGTAGAAAGTTTTATAATTAAGCGATTTTTCGCATTGGTCATCACTTCGCAGTGATCCGTATCCATATCGTGAAAAATTTTTTAGGATTTGCAAAAACTTTTAGTAACACATATGAAAGCCTCTTTAGATGAATGCTTCTCTTTCCGTTATTTGTAATTTAATATTACTGTGGAGAATTTAACACCTATGCGACCCCCCCCCCCTAATCCATATCCTTGTTAATTGGTTACCTTAAAATTCTTTATTGATGACGCATTTAAGCAAATTTCAAGTTATTAGTGACGAATAGTGACTAATAAGTATGATGAATGACATAAAATTTTAAACACCACAATTTGTGCTGCTGATAACTCAGTTATCAATGTGGGAAAAAACTGTTTCTGCTTTGCGCTTGCTGATGTATTCAGAGTTCTTTAAAGTCCTTCAATTCAAAATATGACTTATTACATGTTTTATTGATGGTTTATATGAGCGCTACAGAGCAATTTAGTGGGCTAAGGAAAAGTATAAAATTATGACTACGGTGGGGGAGAGTCTAATGCAACGTATATCAGTTGGAAACAGTTCACTTCAGTGAACGTAAGCGATTACATATGTCTATAGTTACGCTGCCTGATGGAAGTACTCCTATCTTTTCTACGCATGGCTCGGTCCTTTGAATTTAACATTCTTTACAGTCATTGTACTTGTAAGGTGTGCTTCTGGCTTTTCTTATTTCCAGAAGGCAAAACCTTTGTCAACAGGCTCGTTAAGTAGAAGAAACAAAAGAAAAACCCAACTCCTATTTCTTTAGGGGCAAATTTAAGGAACTGTGCTATATATTTTTTCATGTAAACTAATTAAAAATAAAATAATTTTAATTTTTGTTAAGTTTTCGAAATTTTACTTTGATAAGAAAGATCTTAGAAATTTGAAAAATGTTTACTTCAGGAACCAAAGTTTGGACAAACACATATGCAAATGCTCCTATTCAAAATAAAGAATAAAAAAGGATAAATGGGAAGAAAAATAAGGCGGCTAAATTCCCTTGTTTCCTTTCTTCTTCCTCTTGTCTCTGTTCAGTTTTTTTATCTTTAAAGAAACATTCATCAACGATTTGGTGTGTATCCAACACTTTTATTAAAGTAATCAAAATTAATGTTTAACAAAAATAGTCAACATATCAGGCCTGATGTGTTACTATCGTTTCAGAGCTTGCACGGAGAGAACTGTTTAGAGTATATGCTCTATTCGCGTTTAATAAGCTGATTTAGAGTAATAGCAACTAATTGTTGGTAAACGATAACTAAACAGCGTTCTGTTGATTCTACTGAACAGAAGCGTACGTATCTGTTCAGTAAAATCAACTATATAGGCCTCTGACGCTCCTGAATGAAACTATAAACTTAACCTCTTTGATCCGCTGAATGTTCAGACCATATAATTCTAATTTGTATATGCTTAAGAATCCATTCCTAGTTTTTCAAGCTGCTGACAACTAGTCTCGATAGGCGAATGGTTAGGCTCGTTGATTACCGTGCGTTAGGTTACGCGTTCGAATCCGCCCCCCCCCCTTACGTGCGAAATTTTAATTGTTATTTAAGCGTTAAAAATTACGATGTACCAATTAATCATAAGTAGATGCATGTATATATTGAAAAAAATCATGTATTGTGCGTAATTATGTATTTTTTAAGATTCTTCTTTATAATTTTAGGCGCGATTTTACTAATCACTGAAGAGTAGCATCTACTGAGCACGCAGCATGTACCATTCTTGTTCAGTAGATCGCACTCATCCTCAGTATGTTCTACTGAACAGGAATCGTACTTGCGACTGCGTGCGTAGTAGAAGCTACTCTTCAGGGTCTAGTGGAATCGACTAAACACGCGTTTAGTAGATTCTGCTGTTGTAGTGGCCCGCCCATAATTTACTATTCCGTTTAGTCTCTAATCCTTGCAAGGGTGGGAGGCACTGAACTTTTTTACATTCTCATAATTTATGATTGAGAAAGTATTAGAATTGTCGGAAATTTGACACCACTATGTTTCAAAGGATCTCCACGTTTCGTGATCCCCTGAATCCGAAAATCAAGTTTTTACGATGGCGTCTGTCTCTCAGTCTGTCTATCCGTCCGTCCGTCCGTAAACACGATAACTCTCGAAAAAATGAACGTATCAAATCTATCTTTTGCACAATTTTTTTA
>JAAAKG020059478.1:0-17918 GCA_010014905.2 Druon quercuslanigerum | reverse complement strand
GTCCTATGTGACACACTTTTCTATTCTTACAAATTTTTGGTAATAATAAGTTTTGAAACTAGACAACTATTTGGTTCCATATTTTTTTCCGTGTAGCAATCACCCCAAAAGAAGATTCTCACAAAGTCGTCATGTGAGGTTCCCCACTTGGGTCCATTAGTATCCAAGGTCTTTGTTTCAGGCGTCATTCACTCCGCTGACACTCTTCTTGTTAAGTATTTTCCGCCATACTTTTCTGTCCTGTCATACTTCTCTAGCTTCTGTAACGTCCATGCATTTTTTAATGCAGGTTTTCGTGTTTCTATGGCTTCTTATGTCCCTTCTAACTCGGGTCTCATTCACACATTCTAATCATTCATTCCGCGGTCTGCCTCTGGGCAAGCTGCCATTTACTTTACCTTGATATACTTGTTTCGCTAGTCGTTCATCCTTCATTCTCTCAACATGCCCGAACGAGTGATTGCAGTTATTGCAGTCTCTCAGACTCAGTTGATACATTCAAAATAGTGCCAATAGCAGTAATAATTTTTCGAAATTGTAGAATATTTGAGATATTCGTGTATGTCCCCACCCCCATACACACCTAAAAATATCATGCGATACTGAGGCTGACCTCTAATTTTTTTTAACTACGAAATATAAATTACATTTTATATAGCTGTCAATCTGTATTCAAATTTGTTCAAGGTATCTGTATTGTCATAAGAAAAGAACAGAAATTGTTAAAGTCTTTTCAGACTAGATGGAGCTATGAATTAAAAATGTCCAAAATTAAATTTTTTTCTGAAAAAAAGATTATCTCCATCTCTCCATGGAAGCATTAAATTTAATTATATCATAAATTTAACACTTCAATTGAGATAGCGTGCATTTATGAAAAAGGATTCTTTTTTCGATCTCTCTACCAGTTTGAGGGCATCCGACCGGCAATCGGAAGCTCAATGGTTCGATTCCCAGTGGGGTGAAGAACTTCTTTTTTCGGAACAAATTTAATTATAAGAATACAGTACCGTTCATTAATTTGGGATCGGTGATCCATTTTTCGTTCCAACTTCCAACACGCGTGTCTTAAATAATTGTCGAAAAAAAAATTTTGAAAACGGCATTTGATAATAGTTGTTAAGAGCTTTATTTTTGATTGACTAAATATTTCTGTAACTTGTTTTTAAAATTACTGGGCCTTTATACTATTTTATACAATTTGTTGTTTATTATTTTTGTTCAATCACTTGCAGTTTTTCCAATAATGAAGTTAGAAAAAATCGGAAAGCAGATTTCTAAAGGGCCTAAAAAAAAGACATATGCAACTATTTTTTTTTAACTTTCGTCACTAATGCAATCATGCATTTGGTCTCTAGTACCTGGAAATCGAGTACATGAGTTGAAAAGGTAAATAAACATTACTTCAACTCAATCATTGGAGTATCGCTTTCCGATTTTTTCTTACTTTATTATTCAAAAAACTGCGCGTGTTCCAAATTGGAATGAAAAATGGACCATCCATCCAAAATGAATGGCCGATACTGTACTTTTAACCAAATTCTTAGGACATTTCTTAAATTTGAAAAAATTGATATTATTTGAATATTAATAAGGACGGCAACTAAACTTAACAGATTAGGGGCATCCATAAAGTACGATTCTTATTTTTAGTTGATGAGGGGGGAGGGGTAGTACATTTCCTGATGATAAAATTTTAAAAAGTTTGCGAATTTTGCAAAAGATGTTCAGTTTTTTCACTTTTTTTTCAAGAATTCTTATTTTTTCCTGTTTTCAATAAACAATAAACAAGTCTGCTTTTATATTTTTGGTTCGAAATTTGTCTCGTTTAGTTAAAAATTTTACGGTTTGATTGAAGTTTTTATTACTTTGATCGAAATACAATAATATGGTTAAAAAGTCATCTTTCTTAGTGCATAATTCAAATACCTAATTGAAAGTTTAACTAGTTGGTTAAACTTTCGTTAAGATTCATCACATTTGTTTACAATTCAATTATTTTGCTAAACATTAGATTCACTTTTAGTTGAAAATTGATTTTTTAAACTGACAATGTAAGTATTCCACTGTGGTTTGAAAGTTGATATTTGAAATTAAAAATTTATCTTTTTTCATTAGGAAACTATATTTTTTTCCTGAAATTTTGTATTTTTTTAACCAAAATATTCCGTTAAACAAAATTCAACTAGTTTGCAGAAAATTCTACTTTTTGACTTAAACATTCTACAATTTGGGGGAAAATTAAACTATTTAATTAATATAGACTTTTTCATCAAAAATGTATATTTTGGGTTTAACTATTGTGGGTAACTATTCTGTTCTTGGTTCAAACTACATCATTTATAAAGTTAAAAATGTAATATTTAGTGGAAAATCCATGAATTTTGTTGTAAATTCGTTGTTGTTTTTTTTTAAATAGAAAATTAATCATGTTTGTAGAGAATTCATAATGCTGGTTAAAGATTCCAATGGTTTGTAAAAAATCTCCTCTTTTAGTTGAATTTGTCTGGCTAAAAATTCGTTTATATTGTTGTTGCAAACTAGCTTTTTTAAACTGAAATTTAAAAGATTGTATGTTTGGTTCAAAAATTTATCTTTCTCAGTGGAAAACTAAACTATTTTCTTAAAAATTCATATTTCGTGATTTAAATTTAATGTTCTTCTTTAACATTCTTCCATTCTCGTTTTAAAGTCCAGGGTTTTCTAAAACATTCGACCTTTTAGTTAGATTTGGTTGAAATTTTTTTTAATTCAACTGCTTGACAAATCGTTTGTTTTTGTTGAAAAGTAGTATTTTAAACTTAGAATTTAACTATTTCATTTTTTGCTTAAAGCGTTCTTTTTTAGTTGAAAATGAAATTATTTGGATAAAAGTTTATATATTTTGTTAAAAAAATTGTCTTTTGTTAGAAAATGAATCTTCTTAGTTGAAAAGTCAGATATTTAGTTAAAATCTTAACTATTTTATGCAAGGATTAATTATATCGTTGAAAACTCTTGCATCTTGTTAAAAATTTGTCTTTCATTCAATTAAAATCTTTTTTGGGTAAAAATTCAATAGTTTTGCAGAAAATTAATCTTTTAGTCTTGAAAACTCAGGAATTTAGTAGAAAATTAAATTAAGACTCACTCTTTTTGTTTAACATTTAACTATCTTGTTTACAAATCGAACAATTTTTTCTAATGTAATTGTTCTATTGAAAATTTGATTTTTGTAAGAAAGTTAAGCTTCTTGGTAGCAAAAATAAAAAATTTTAAATAGAAAATTTGGAAGTCTTTTGAAATCTCGATTTTTGAGTTGGTGATTAGTTTGTCGAAGCATGCAAATATGTATGAATACAATGTATGAAAATAGTTCTTTCAGGAATAAATTTTAGAATATAGTGGCACTAGTGTCATTTTTTCGAAACAGGAGAAAAACAGTTGTATCGTTAAAAAAGTGTCAAAAAGTGTCAATAGTGGCGTAGTCCGAGGAAAGTAACAGAGTTACACCAACGGTACAAGTCAATAAATTCAAATAATGAAGATGTTATTACCGTTGTTAGTGGACGGAACACCTGTTTTCGTGTAATAGAAATAAATGTTAGAAGTTAGAGAGAGATTATAGTCTAGAACTACACACAGTAATCGCGAAGAGGCGAGGCATAAATTTCATCAGTGGCATCGTTCCTATCTGCCTCGCGTGAACATGTCGTGTTTCAACGCGGGGAGCCAACTCTGCTTTTCTGCGTTTTAAGTGCTCACCGTTTTGCCCTTCTGCTATGGCGAGACGAGCACTGAAACTTTATGAAACTCATTCGTCACGGGAGCGTCCGGGTTTATCGTGCGAATAATTTCTCGGATGAGCGAAAGAAATGCTCCGAGCAACGGCTTCATATACTCTCTTACAAGAACGATTCACTTTTCACTACGTCAGATATTTACGCTCGACACCCTTGAGAGAACTCCTTGAGATGAAACAGCAGTGCTTACTATTATCAGAGAAATTGCGTTTCCACAAATTGGAATTAGTCTTCTAGACAATCTTATTTTTTTACTAGGATATTACTTAATTTTTTTATGTCAAATATTAAATAGTTTCGGTAACTGGTTCATTATTTTTGGAAAGGTGATAAAAAACCTGCATCGGCCGGGATTTGAACCGAGAGCGCTACTATACATGAGTGGAGTGTTAACCAATTACTCCACCCGGACTGTGTCAAATAATTGCTTGTTTCTCCTGTATCACATGGTGGTTTGCAGAATGTTCACCGAATCAGAATACAATTTAAAAAATTATATGATTTTGTTCACTAGGGTAATATACAATATTTTGATACTTGATAATTAATTAATACCCTGGTCAAACAAACAGGTCTATTGTTTAAATTCACATTCTGAATCGCGTCGCCTCACGATATAAGAGAAACAATAAATTATCTACCACAGCCACGTTAGCGTAATTTGTTAACGCTCCACTCATGTATTGTGGCCTTCCCGGTTCAAATCCAGACTGAGCCAGATTTTTTCTCGTTTCTTCAAAAAGAATAAACTATTAATCTATACTATTTAATATTTACTATAAAAAATTATTGTACTAAGTTGCTGTCTTTATGAGTGTACCAGGCTTCGGACTCATCTAAGAAATTTAAAATGGTACCAACAGTAGCAAAAATTTAAAAAGTACTAGCATATGAGCGTCGTCGAATTTTTTCCCTAACAAATCTAGGTGTTCAATATTTTTGAAATCTGTTACAAAATATAAATTTTCTAATAAATTACGTGAAATAGTTTTGAATCTTTTGAAATACCTGAAGAACTTTCAAAATTTTGAAATTCTTCAAGAACCCTTAAAATCTGTTTCAAATTCCTGAAATCGGTGACAGTTCTTGGATTTCCAGAAGTTGCTTAAAATTATTTTTCCTTGCCTCTAAAATCTCTTAAAATTAAATATTCTATCCCTTAATGTATCTGAAATCCCTAGTAATCCCACAAAAATCGAGTGAAATTCTTTAAAATTTGTAAAACATCTTGAAATTTGCAATATCCTTCCAAATCCTTAAAAAATGATAAAATCTTTGAAATTCTCTAAAATCGCATTAGAGCTGATAAACCGCCTTATAAAAAACATACAAATCTTAGAAATCCGTCAACATTTTTTGAGATCTGACGAAATTCTTTGAAAATTCTAAAAAATGTTGAAACTTCGTAAATATGTAGGAATATAAAATAATATAAATTCTTTAAAATCCTTGAAATAAATATTGAGCTGAATCATCTGGAAAATATTGGACTTTGTAACTATATTTTAAACTTTTTTCAAAAGTGATGAAGTCCTTTATATCTTTTGTAATGTTTGATATCTGTTGAAAACCATTGAAATCTATTAGATACTCTTTCATTCTTCTAAAATCCCTAGAAAACCATAGATTTTTTTAATCCTTTGAAATCTATAAAAACTTCTTATAATCTTATGGAATCTTTAAATTTCTTTTAAAAGCCTATGAATCTCTCAAATGTTGTCAGATTTGTTTACATTGCTTGAAATTGTAATATCTTTAAAAACTGCAAAATTATTAGATCTTTGGAATTCGACGTAGTCCAGTAAAATCCCATAAAATCGGCAAAAGCTTTTTGAAATCCCTTGAAATATTTTTAAGTCCTAAAAACTTTGATTTCCTTTCAAATATGTTGAAATCCACTAAAAAATATATTTTTTTAACATTGAATTACGTTTGACTCGTGAACCCCTCGAAAACTCATCAATTTTTCTTATTCTTTAAAATTTTCGAGAAATTCCTAACATTTTTATCAAATTTTCGTATTTATTTTGAAATCTTATGAACCCTCAAATATTGTTAAATTCCTTGAAATTTGTAAAACCATAACAATTTCTTGAAATCTTATATAATCATTTTAAATTCCTTAGAAATGTTTACATCTTTTGAAATTTTCTATAATTCTAAGAACTTCTTTGAAACCGGATAAAGGTCCTTAGATTGTTTTAAAATATACAATACTCTTTACAATCATTTAAAATGTTTAAAACCCCTCATGTCTTGTAGAATCATTTATAGCTTCTTAGAAAACTTTATTATCTCTTGAAAATTATTTTAAAATGTTTAAATCTTTGTAATCTATGAGACTTTATAAAACTCTATGAAATCCGTAAAAATCCATCGAAAGCCCTAGACAGTCTCTCAAAATTTAATTTTATTTCATATGCTACATAAACGTATTTACAGCCTTCGAAATCTTGGATATCCTTTTAAAATCCCTTGCGACATTCTAAATCATTTGAAATTTCCTGGAATCTTGTGAAATACCTTAAAATCTGTGAAGCCCTGTTATGAAATCCTCTCCAATCCCTGAAATCAGTTAAAATCCTTTAAAAATACCTCCGACTGTGTTAAGATTTTTTAAATCTCATGGAATTTTTAAAAATCGCTTGAAACCTTTTAAAATTTAGAATTGTGTCATTTTCCTCAAAATGGTTACATGGTTAAAAAAACATGTCAATACTAGCAGGATTCCAAAGCCTTTCAAGATCCTAAATTCAAGCAATGTTTTTTTGTTTTCTGAATATGAAATTTAAAAAATAAAGATAAGGAAAAAGATTTACAATGTGAGGATACTATGCTTCTGCAGCTTTGCCCGTTGAGTCCAGGAATCCGGAATGTGGTCTTATCCAGCGGCGACAAGTTTTATTTTTATTTCCAGTTCTCTTGTTTCCCTTGGATCTACGCGTCTTTCGTATTCTTTGCCGGACGAGCAAATGCAAATGCCTCGTGTCTTGGCTCAATCGTCGCAAAGGAAAAGTTGGAAATCCGCGATAGAAAGGGTAGAGTTGCAACTTGGGGATACTAAAGAAGGCTAAGATCCTTTTCAAAAGGCTCTCGGCGGTCGTTATCATCCACTCATTGGACCTTGCAAGAACGTGCCTTATCCTTGAATCTCGATCTCTTTGACGCCTCAATTTTGCAGCAGAAGTGTAATTATCAACGCTGGGTTTATATCGCCACATGTGAGGTGTTAAAAAACACCTTCATAGATTCGGAAGATAAACTGGGACCTGAGAGTTAGCGAATAATCTCAAGTTTGTTTTGACCCATATAATAAGATAGAGGGCTTATTTTTAATGCGTCACGGTGGAGCTGAAACAATGTTAATAGCAAGGTCCTTCTATATGGGATTTTCCGACCGAAAAATTTAGTACAAGTTATTGAATTCATAAAATTATTTTCAATACAAAATCTATCAATACTGGAGAAATAAGGAATATTAAGAAGTATTGGAAGGGAAGTGACGGGTCGGGCAGTAAAGAAGTAGGAAAGTAGGCCGATGAGGTGAGGATAAGTAGAGGAGGGGTAAGTAGGGTAAAGGACAGGAATCGAAATAGGAGAAATGATGGGAAGCGAAGGATGGGGAAATATGGGGTGGAGTAATAGTGGAAGTGATGGGAAGGAAAGTAATGGTGGAGGAATAAGAGGAGGTTAACTTGTGTGATGGAAGCTGGAAGTGATGGAATGGGAAGTATATATAATGTAGACGTAAAGGAGGAGGGTGAATTTGTAGAGAAGACTGTGGAAAGCAGTGAGTGAAGGATGTGTTTTTATGGTGGTAGGAAGAAAAGTGAGGGGAGTCAAAGCGTAGGAAATGATGTGAGGAGCTAGTTAATGAGAAATTTCAAATTGCCGCGCTGTAAATCTTAAGAGAACTCTTTGAATAACTCGTGCAACTCTCAGAGATCTTAAACAAAATTCTCTAATTGTGGAGAATTTGCACCACAGAGCATTCACACATTAACACCTTTGTGTCGCATACACTGCCCCGGTAAGTTGAACTATCGGTCGACTCTGCGCGAAGGCCGCCGAGTTTTGCCGAGTTTGATTTCTCCTGAAGAGCCCCAATTGCGATAAAGGTTGGGTATCTGGAAGTGATGAGAGGGTAAGTTAATGATAGAGGAGTAGGTGACAAAATTATGGGAAGTGGTAGGAGGAGAAGTAAAGGAGGTCAGAGGATGTTGGAGAAGGGGAATTAAAAGAAATGCATTAAAGGGAATTGTGGAGAGTAAGGGGAAGTGAATGAAGAGTAGGTGATGGGAGGATTCATAGGTGAAGTGTCGGAAGAGAAAGTGACTGGAAGGGATGTAAAGAAGGTGAGAGGAAATGATAGAAGAAGAAGTATAGAAGAGAGAATCAGGGGTTGAAGGCAAAATGAGGAAAAAAGGAGGAGGTTTAGAAAATTGTGCTACAATCCAGTTACACTTTATTAATTAAATTTATTACCAAGTTCACTATAAAAGTCCTTTATCCTTACCTAAATATGAAGTTGACATGAGGTAAAGAAGGGGTATGGTGATGGACAATATCGAGTTACGAACGTTGTGCATCATGAACGTGTAAAGAGTTAATCCAATGCAAAGACTAGTTTCAATTTGGTGAGAGTAGTGCCCTAGGGACGAGGTGGTGTAACGGGTCTGTGGTTTAGAGCTAGCTACGCCAACGTTACAAACTGTTCTGTCCGGGACGAGTAGTATATCTGGTGGTCCTGGTCCAACGATGGCACCCGAGAGACTTTGCAATTCTCAGGAAATCACAATATGCACCAGCCAGTTTAGATGCTCTCACGTTTCCGGTTCCCGTCTCGAATCAAGGATGCGAATCGATCTTTGACATTCCACACTAACAGCATTCACTAAACCAACCTGACCTAAATAAATTAGGCAAATATTTTCCTAAAGTGCTTTTCCTACATACTAAATCCTCCCTTTCCGTGCACTTTTTTATAACATTAACAATTTTTTTATAAATAGTGTCACATTCTTCATTTGAATCAGTAAATATTTGACTCATTAAATTAATCAAGAAAGCTTTGGCTGAAGAATCAGGCATTTGAAGTATTTTGAAGTCATTCAAGGTGTCTAATTAAATTAGTGAAAGTTAGTGATTATTTCATTTAAAATGGCTTTTGTATGCATTTAACTGTTTCTGATAACATTATCTATTGCATGTTTTGTACTGAAAATTTAACTACTTCATTTTTTGTTTACAGATTATCTTTTTTAGTTGAAAGTTAATGTATTTTATTTCAAATTTGTCTTTTTGGTATAAAATTATTCTTTGTGGATACAAGTTTATTTATTTAGTTAAAAATTTATCTTTTTTATTTTTAAATGCAATTTTTTTTGAATTTCTCTTTTTTTATATATAAAATATGAACTATCAGGATATTTTTTGTTAAGAATTAATATTTCTTTTTGAAAATTTAGCTAATTGGTTAAGAGGTCGATTACTTTCTTAGAATTTACTTTATTTGGTTGAAGATTCATCATTTTGGTTGGAAACGTATCTCTATAGTTAAAAAATTAAAATATATTGTCAAAAATTTGTGGTTTCTTTCGTTGAAAATTAACATTTTAAATAAAAATCTGTCAATTCCAATTTTTGGTTCAAAATTATCCTTTTATTTGAAAATATATCATTTTAAAAACGGTTAAACAACCACTGCAAGTTCCCGCTAGGAGCAACTGCCATTTAAAAATGACACCGGATCCCAGAAGAACCACGGTAAATCACATCTATGGACATAGATATATGTTTTTTGTTTAAAATTAAAATATTTTTTTGTTTAAAATATCTATTTTTTCCCTAAAATTAAATTCATTTTTGCTTGAAATAATAAATATCAAAAAGTTTTTTTCGTACTTTGTTAAAAATTAATTATTTGTTATTTGTATAAAGATTCATAATTTTATTTAAAAACACATCTCTATGGTTGAAAATTAAATTGTTCTGTTAATTGTACGAGATGTTTTTTTGGTTGAAAATGTATTTATTATATTCTAAATTTACTTATTCCATTTTTGGTGAAAATTCTTTTTCACTGGTAGAAAATAATTCTCGTGGGTCGAAAATTCATTTTTTTTGGTTAAATTCAACCATTATTCATTTATTTTCTAAGTGTTTTTTTACTTGAAATAGCAACCTTTATTGAATTAAACTTATAATATTTTTTGGTTCAAAAGTCAGACAGTGCATTTTTGGTGCAGAATTTATTTTTTCTTTATTAAAATTTTTTTGTTTGGTTAAAAGTTATGCTATTTCGCTAAACATTCCTTTTCTTTGTTGACGATTTATAATTTTTTGTTGAAGATGCAACTACTTGTTGTAAAGCTAAACTACATTGTTAAAAATTCTTTTTTTTTGTTTGGAGATTTATTATTTTAGTTGAACATTAAAGGAAGTGTCTCCTTATACCGAAATTTTCGTACAAATATGGGTGTATCTAGGAAAAAATCTGGTTATTCTTACTGAAATTTCTGTAAAAATAACCTCTTTTGCAGCCCCGCTATTCATACCGAAAAAAAATCGGCAGAATAAACAGAGTGGATCATTTTAAATGAGGAAGTTCTTCAGTGAGTCAAATTGACTGATTTAAAAGTTGAGGTTTGAATAAATAAAAATTGACATCTAATCAGTCATTTTGAAGCATTTAAATTTAGATGGTACAATCAATGAAAACTTCCTCTAAAGAGTCTTCAAATATTTGTCCAGTGTACGAGAAAAAACGTCATAATTTTTTATTCAAAGGTACTTTACCTTACCCAGGAAATTGAAATGCAGAAGAAAGTTTCTTCCAAAGTACTCGAGGATCGCTAAAAAATAAAGATAAGATGGAAAAAAGAGGATTGGCGGTTTACTCAAGACAGAAAAAACCTGAAAGTTTTCAGAGGAAATGTTTTCTGGAGGACGAACTGCGTGACTACTACACTAGGCAAAACTTAATTTATTCATGTGTTCGCGCGACGAGTGCGAAGGCAAGTTAAAACTTAATCAAATCCCAGAGCTAACATTATTTTACAGCGACTCGTTAAAGAGTTTCGCACCACTGGAGAGATCTACCTAAGCTCACTGCTAAGGGGGTTAATCAATTTAGTGCTACACTGAATAAATGAAAAACAAGATCGCACTTTTTTACCTAATTTTTTTCATTCTTGGCTTGACCCCTTGCCTCTAAATTAGCCGAAATGAAAATCCTTTCATTAACAATGTTATCAATTTTAGGGTAGAGGGGGTGGTGCTAAAAACAACTGTTAGTAAGGGGCGAAAAAAATCATGTAGCGCTACCCCCCTTTTCGCTTTTTTAAGTAGGTCATCTATTATTTATTGTAGAATAGTCATATGTTTTGCCTGGAAATTTATATTTCTTTATTATATAATTAAAATTAACATCTTGTTTGGTTGAAATATCAACTAGTAATTCTATAATTTAGTTAAAAATTTACTTGTTTTGTTGAAAGCGAAACTATTTTGTCCGAGACTTCTTTTTTAGTGAATAATTCCACTCACTAGAAAAACTCATCAGAAACGCGAAATCTGTAGTTAGCCAACTTTTGGCTCTGTTTAAAAGAGTAATTTGCTTAAAAGGGTGATTTTGAGATCTCGTGCAAAAAAATTTAACCCGTCAATATGTAACGTAACTATAGCAGGTGTTGTACTGTGTCTCGTAAATTGTGGTGCAATTCCTTTGGATGCAACAGTGCAAGATATATGATGGACCTAAAAGGAAATAATGGTTATTATCACATTAAAGGATCCATTCCATAATTGTATTCACACAATTATAGTCATTGCTTTTTCTCAAAGTGAAAATTTGATAAACGAGTTTTTGTGAAAGAAGTAATAATTTGTTGCGTTATTTTAATTTCAGAAGTACTCATATAATTTCAACGAATCAGAAAAAAGGCACTGGCTTGTTACCTGCCACTTAGAAGGCAAAGGGCTTTTCGAAGAAATAATTTACTTACTTGATTTCAGGTTTGCCTTCGGTTTTGTGTTTCCAAACGATTTAACAGTACTCGGTGGAATCATCTGGTTCTCCCAATGTGTTATCGTATCCGCGAATGGAAATTTCAACCAAAGATTTTCCGCCTCACTTTTCGCTTTCCAACTTTTCCTCACGACTGACTTCGTTTCCGGCCTCGGCCTCTACTTTTCTGGTTTCTCTCAGAAACGATTCAACGGATTTTACTTACTTAGCTATTGCCACTCACTTTATCTGTGTTACCGGGTATTAGTGGCACAGATATACTGTAGATTTCCATGGCAGCTTGTCTTCCCCAAGAAACACAAAAACCTGGAAGTCTCCAGCAGTCCCCTTTGTAAGTAATTAGAATTGCATTAATTCCTTTCCTCGGATACGTTCTGTCCTAGAGCACAGAATGCTTCTTGAAATGGCTTGATCAAATTAACGAGGTAAACTAATCACCTAGTTTTAAGACTTGAAAACAAATGAACGTAAAGTAGGGCATCAGACTAAAAAAGTAGAAAAAATCGAGGTATATGGTTGGAAGTCTTGACTGTCGCACTCACAAAAATGTTTGTTTGAATTAAACAATATCTTGATCTGATACACGGAAAATAAATATTTTGTTGATTCAAACCCATGTTTTTGTTATTCAAATAAAATTTATTTTATTCGAACACACATCTCTTCTACTGGAATAAACTTTATCTTTGATATACAGTAAAGCAAATGCTTTTTTTCCAACAAATATTTTTGTGAGTCTGCTGAACCATAAATTATAGGGAGGCATTTAAGAAATTTTATTGGACAGGGTTAGTTCGGAATTCTGTAAAATTGTAAAAATCAGGAAATTTCTGTGAGTCACTTTTCTTTAAATAAAATCAGACATGTGTTAGCTACTATTGCACTAAAGTCAATACCTATTTTTGAATGTTCTAACATTGTTTTGAAATATTTGTTTAAAATTTTGAAAAATTTTGAAAAAATTGTTAATAAATTTCAATAATTTGAAGGGATCACAAAGGATTTACAATACTTAAGGTATTTAAAAATATTCAAAAAAAATTTAAAAAAGATTTGAATCATTTAAAGGCATTTTCAAGGATTTTTCATATTTTGAAAAATTCAAAGATATTATTTTTAAGAGCTATATAAAAATTTCCAAGGATTTGATTTATTTCAGGGTATTTAAATTGCTTCAGAAAATTGTTAAAAGATTTTAGTTATTTAAAGGTATTCCACAGAATTTTAGGGTATTTTTAAAACTTCCAAGGAATTTTAAATATCTTTGGCAAATTTCAAGGGATTTGAAAACCTTTCAATGCATTTGAAATATTTTAGGGTATTTTAAAATACATTAAGAAATTAAAAAAAAATTCAACGATTTAATGGGATTCCAAACGGTTTTAGTACTCCATGTTAAAAGACTACACGGCATTTTCAATAGCATTCAAAAGTTTTAAGAATTTTCAAAATATTTCAACGATATTTAAATATTTTATGTTTCTAGGGCATTCTAAAAGGTTTAAAAAAATTTCTATTAATTTCGGTAAATTAATAAAACTTAAAATGATTTGAAATATTTTGGGGTGTTTTAAAATATTCATAGGTATTATAAAGAGCTTTATTATTTTTTAAGAGATTTCAAAAGATTTTAAAGAATTTTAAATTCTTTAGTGTATTTGTAAAGATGCCAAGGAATTTTTAATTACACTAAACTCTCGCTTTCAGTAGAGTGTCAGAGGTTTTCTTCAAATGACCTTGGACTCATTTCGGGGGGAATAGAAACGTAAACAGTGAGGGCCGCCAGACTCATTTCTGATTGGAATATGTATATATAATGTCGCAACCGCTCTCCCCCTACTGCCCTGAGAAACTGCGCGAGCAGCAGTTCGAGGAAGGCGGAGAACGGGGTGACTGAAGGCGAGAGTTTGGTGTAATTCCCGGGTTTTAATGTCATGTCTGAGGATTTTTTTAGATTTTATAATATTGAATTCTTTGTAATGTCTTTCAAATCTTTGGAATTCTCTCAATATCACTTAATAAAATGTATTATCTAAATTTCTTAAAGTTTTTATTTAGTTCATCCTTAAGTCTTTTAAATTGACCTTGGCTTCATATATATATGTATATCATGCAATTCTTTTGACTTCCCTTAAATTTGTGCAAAATTATTTAGGACTTACTAAATTCAACGGATTTTTCAGATTATTGAATTGTTTTCAATTAACTTGAACTTTGGTTAATTCACCTTAATTTTTTATTGCTTATTAATTTGAAGTCATACATTTATATAGAATTTATTAGAATTCACGTGGAATTATTATGAATTTTGTCGACATATTTTAAATTTATGTTATTCCATTTTGTTTGTAAATAAGAATGGTCAGGAAAAATGAAAACATAGTCAGGGAAATATCGGGGAAAAGTCTGGGAATTTTGAGAACAAAGATCTGCTTTCACTCTAAAATTACGATCTAGGACAATAATAAACAATAATCTTAAATGTCACTTTAATGTTCTTTTCGCCAACACATTGTTTCTCTTTATTTCCGAAAATATTTCCTAACACAATTCACAACACTTGTACAAGAGCGTGCCAAGGAAGCGTTTATCAGGATTTTTTCTAAGAAAAGATTTCCCGGATTGTTCTTTTCTGGAAGCCCTCGTCTTTTTCCGTTCCCCCTGCTTTGCCTAAATGGAAAAACATTACCGTTTGAATGGAGCAACATCCATTTTTATACCGGAGGGATGAGCCTACGAGAGTTCCGTAAACTTTTTGAATTAACCACTCCGTCTACCACCCTCCCAGCTTCACCTCTGTGGGATTTTCTGCGTTTCTCGATGTAATCTAGCTCTGATCGGGCACCATTTGTTTTCGCATTATTTCCCCCGTTTTCATTCGATTGCTCGGCCGCTTCCAAAACGAAGATTCAGAGCAGTGAATCGGCCAACAAGTGCAGAAGAAAATTATAATCTAGACGACTGAAAAGCTATAAAAAATTTTAATAGTTTTGAGGAGTTGAATTGTAATTTCATTTTAGACTATTGCAGGCTTTATATTATTTCCTCTATTTCCCCCATTTTAAAAGAATTCCTCTTTTTGCTCGTGTTTTGAAGAAACTCCCCCCTTTTTATCGTTTTTAGGGTTTCATAGTAGTGGGCAGGAAACCTTGTAATCATGTCTAATGCAAGAAAAAGTATTCTTCTTTATGAAAATATTGTAAATGTTTAAAAAAACTAATTATTACAATGATAATTCTTATAAAATAATTAATTCTTACAAACAAAATTAACATCTAACATTAATGATAATTCTTATAATTGAATTTTTTCTCCCTGTCACTTCTTACCAATTGTTAAGAAATGGTTGAATCTGAGTAAATCATAGCTTTTCTTTAAAGAATATATCTTCTTATTCACATTTAAAAGATAATAAGTAATCATTAAATACAGTTATTATTTTTTAAAGAAATTATTTATACGATTTTAGCAACAGAAAAAATTATTTTTCCCATTGCAAACAGTATGTAACAAAATATTTTCATTAAAAATAATTTTCTTCATTCGAAATAGTATCCTTAGCAATATTTCTTCATTCGTCAAATCACAGAAAAATTATTTTTTCAGATATCTGATTTTTTGTACGACAACTATCTTAAGTGCGAGCTGAATTTTTTTAAACATTTAAAAAACCAATTATATATTTTGTTTGAAGTTAATTCCTTTTAAATTAAAAATGTTGCATTATATTCTTGAAAGAGCATTAATCTTATTCGTTAAAAATTCAACTGTTTTGTTCAGAATTTGTTTTTCCACTTTGAAAATTCGAATATTTTCACTTCCTTCTTCAGACTAGACCGCAGGTTTATGTATTACCAAAAAATTGTTGCTACTTACAAATATTTTAGTAGAAAAATAGTCTTGTGCGCTTAATAATTCATGAATGTCGTATAAATTCTTTAAATTCAAGAATGGAAAAGCTTTTTTGTTAATTACGCCGTTTTTTATTCAGATTAAAAATATTTGTTAGTTGAAATATCAATTTTTACATTTTCTCCAAGAATTTATATTTCATGATCGATGATTTGATAAAAAGTGTTAAAATTTTTCAGATAAGATAAGTATTTGGTAGAAAATAAACTTTTTTATTGAAAATTCATACCTTAAGGTTAAAAATTCTTTTTCTTTCTGGAAAATTCGTCTTTTTTTGTTTGAGCATTCAAAAATCTCGTGAATTTTTTTTTCATTCGGGACTAGAAATATTACTTTCTTTAAAATTCATGTTTTTTGTTTTAAAATTCATCACTTGGTTGAAATTTAATCTTTTCTGGTTTAAAATGCAAGTGTTTGGTTGAAAACTAACTCTTTTGTTTAAAATCCATATTTTCGAGTTGATAATTTAAAGTTTTTGTAGAAAATTCCTCTTTTCTGATTGAAAATCTAACAATCTGTTTTTTTTAACGATTCGACTATTTTATAGAAAATTCGTCTTTTTTAGTTGAATTTAACGTTTTTATTAAAATGAAAGTTTTTTTGTTGCCGAATATCAACTATCAGATTCATTAATAATTAAACTTTTAGGTCGAGAATTTGACTTTTTGTTTGAAAATTCGTAATTGCGGGTTTCAGATTCAACTATTTAATAGAAAATCAGACTTTTTATTAAAATTATTATTTTTTATGAAAATTCAACTTAGCTTAAAATTAATGTATTTCTGTTGAGAATTCAAACATTTGGTTGAATCTTTGTCTTTTTTGTTTAAATCCAACTGGTTTTTATATAAATTAAAAATCTTTTTTAATTAAAATATCAACGATTATACTTATTTTATTGAATTCATCTTTCCTGTTTTACAATTTAATTATTTCATTAAAAATTCAAAATATTTTGTTGAAACTTCATCTCTTTTTGGTTAAAAATTCAAATGGTTATTTGAAAGTTGAATTTATCTGTGAAAAATATCTCTTTTTCTTTAAAATTCATTTTTTTAAAGAAATTATTTGTTCTCTGAAGTCTGCTATTGTACATTCGAGAATCCGTTTTTAAATTATTTCCAGGACGCTCCTTAATTTCCAAATTGTAGTTCTCCCTTTCTCATCACGTAAACATTTTTCTCATGCAGATGTAATTAAGTCACAAGATATAGAGTCTAGGTAAATTTCACCAGGACAGAGTCAAAGTGCAGGGGAAATTCGAGCTGAAAGTAAGCAAAGGAGGCGACCTCACCTAGTTGGATCCTTCTAATGGCAAAGTTCAGTTAGCGACGTCCACGAATGTATCGAGCAAATGGGAAGAGGTGAACGTCATTAGCTGGGCCGGAGATGCCTCCCCTGTTTACTCTCTAAATACAGGAGCGTGGCATTAGCATCGCTTTACATTACCAATGTTTTTAAATAAACGTCTGTCGTGCCTTGTATCAAATTTCCAGTGGTCAAGTTTCAAAAAAAAAAAAAACTGAACCATCTAATTTGGCTGAATGCTTTCACCTTTCTTCCACTTCCTTTGGCTCGTTTCGTTAACACACTGTTTACATGGACGGAATATTGTTTGCCCGGAAACAGTCGAGCGCCGATCCGAGGAACGAGACCCTCATTCGGGGTGGACTTTGCAGAAGAATACTTTTACTAGAAGACACACTTCAGGCTCTGAAGTACTCGCCAATCTTTCCACAGTGTGATCTTAGGGACAGTCCATGTTCTGCGCTATCAATTTTGGGCTAATTTTACCCCCTTTCCGCTCCCTTCAATCAAGAAGATTTATCTTCCAACAAAATTCAAATTTTCAAAAAAATGCATGATTTTTTAACCAAACAGTTACACTTCCGTCAAAAATTATGAGATCGATGGACGCAAGCACTAATAAAAATCACTGCTGGCTTTGAACCACGATAACTCAGCGAAAAAAAATTATAGAGCATTTAAAAAAAAAAACATTTAGAAAGCCTATGGAATTTCACGTCTACTAATGTCAAACAGATTTTTTTTTATCTACCGAAGAGAATACAGAACGTGATAAGTTTTTTAAAAAAAAATCTAGATTCTCTAAAATTTTGTACCTCGACTTCAACTTTTAGCATGACCTAGGAAAATTGCTGCAAAAATCTGAAAATTATACGACATAGAGCCTG
>JAAAKG020059467.1:0-17919 GCA_010014905.2 Druon quercuslanigerum | reverse complement strand
ATTACAGGTAATTTGTCGTAACTTACGTAAATTTCCCAAAAATCAATTTAAAAATGTCTATAAACTTCCGGAAATTTATGACCTTTTTTGATAATTTACGTTAATTTCATCAATTATGTATATCAATTATGTACTTCTCATAAATTTTCGTAAAATACTATTATCTGCAAACAAAATTTCCTTACAATTTTTACGGTGAGGGGCTAGTTATCGCAAAATGCGAACTCATAGATGTATAATTTTCATTATTCACCTATGACGTCACTTTTTACTCCCTAGGCTTTAAAAATTAGAGCTTTAGCTTCACTTCATAGGCGTCGAAAAGGCTAAAATATCCCTTACGTACCAATCTACCAGGACTAAAGAATTAAAATGAATGTATAAGATTTGTTGAACATAAATCATCTGCATGATAAGAAATGACTTCTTTAACTCTGTAATAGTCAAAGTAGTAATGGAGGACAACAAATATAATTATCCTAAACTGACGTAAGTTCGACTAAGCTTTTAGAAGATAAGGTAAACTAACTACCAAGGTATGTAAATGAAGCTTGGTTATGATGTTTTTCAACAGCTGTACTAAAAATCACATATCTGGAATTATTAAATTGTTTAATTATAATAAATTATTAAATTGTTAAATTGTGGAGTTATTAAAAAAATATTTTCTGCACAAATAAATCATAAGTTACTAAAATTCAACCATTTTTATTCTGAAAATCATAGAAAAAATATTTTTTCCTGAAATCTGATGTTTGGCACCACTACTTTCATTCGACTGAAAACTAAGTTCAGAAGAAGAATTTTATTATCAATATATTGTATATGAAGGCTAAATTCCATAGATTGTAAAAAAAGCATTTTTTTATATGTCAGATCGACTCAAACTCAGCTAGAACTTAAAGAGATTTAATATTATAATATATTTTACAATTTTAATAATTCCAGTTTTGTACACTTCGTTACATTTCTAAAAAGGAAATCTAAATCAGATTTAGAGAAAAATAGTTTACTCTACAATAAAAACATTACGATGTTAAATATTCCTAACTTAACGTATAGGAAATCACAAATTGGAATTTATAAGGGAAAATTTAATTTGTTCGACTTGTTATAGACTATACATGTTTAATCTGTATTTGTTTACATAAAATTAGTAATTTGAGATGTTTTTGCATTAGATTAAGTTTAGACAATTAAATCTTCACGAAATAAATTCCTAATATTTAAAATTCAAGTAATAATTATCACTCTCTACACATATTGCTTATTTTCAGACTTATTTCCAGGTGAATATTTATTCAAAATGACGATTTGTTTCCAAAGTAAAAGAAAAAATTCAAAATCTCAAATAACAAAAACTAAATAAACTTTTTTATTCTAATTATCACTTAGATTTATTTGTTTAAACTGGTTATACTTGATCATAGTTTACTTAATTTATCGAACATTTTAAAGATTATTATTTATTGTGTTCAACAACTAGTAACCATCTTTAGAACAAGGTTCCACTTTCCTGATAAATTCACAACTGTTTGATTTAGAAAAATTTCAATTCCAAATGATTCATATTTTCTTTTTTAACTGTATTCTTTAAACTTTGAATTTTTAAATTTTAAGTGATATAACCTTAAATAAATTGCCTGCATGGCAATTTTATAATTCTGACATACATGAAATTACAAAAACTATCTTCTTTTAAGATTTGGATTCGACAAATATAAAAATTTGGCTTTGGAAAGTAAGCAAATTAAACAAACCGTTGCCATGAATCAACATTAATTTGTAGAATTATTGTCAATTTTACTTATTAGGATTTAAAAAATAAATAGAAATGAAAAAAGTGAGAGAGAGAAAAGGAAGGGCATTTTTCTAGGATGCTTTCTTTTCTTCGTTATATTTAAAGATACATTTTTTATTTCTAATAATTTAGCAGTTAATAATATTTTTTTTGCTTTTATCAGTAAGGAACATACTAGAAAAATATTAGCTTACCGTCATGTCATACTCGGTTATGTACGCAGGAATTTCTAGTTGATCCGGAGACATGACTTCGTAAAGATACTCCACACCAGGTAGACTGTGAACTTTCTGCTTTATCGCCGGCGCCATAAACGTTGTGAACCACCACGTCATCATCTGAAAATACAGAGAATTTAAATTTATTTTAAAATAAGATATATCTATTCTTGGTATGCGACTAAAATTATCAGATCGCTACATCGTGTTGATCATATGCGAATTGCTAATCCAGAAATAGATGTATTATAATTTACGTTCAAATTGAATAATCGCTTGCTAATGTAACAAAATTAATCGTACACATATATCAGATATAACAGATGCAACCTTCAAACAAGAACTTTAATCAATAATATGTATACTCGTAACCTTTTCTATTAATTAGACATGTAAATCAACACTAAAAATTCAATTTTTTCATCTGGAGAATTTCATGAAATGCATATAAAGTAGTCGATTGGTTTATTCGTCCTTCGTTCATAAATGGATAATGAATTATAAAGTAAACTCAAGACCTGAGACACTTTAGAGCAATGAGGAAGTGATCAAGAGGAAGTGGTATTTGTTTGCAAAAAACGGATGTGATGTTGATAGTCCATCCTGCTTACTCAGCACTCGAGTTTGGCTGGTCTCCATCGATATCGTTAACAGGTCGCTAATGAGTTTTGAGAAAGCAGTGAAGTAATTTGTAAAAATCCTTCAATCTTAGAAAAAATTATATCTCGTTAATATCGCACTTTTTCTTGATAAAATAGACTCTCAGTTGACGTAAATTAAAATAACACGTTCTTAATGAATAACTAAAATAACCTGCCAGATATATCAAGTCTTGAGCTTTATGTAAGCTATATTCGTAAAATGCTTTGAAGGTTAAGAAATGAAAAACCTGCTGAAACTGTATACAATTTTGTAACCAGTACTACCAGTAACTAGATGCAGAAAAGTCGTTACGGAAGCTGAACAAAAACAAGCCAGAAGAAATCCAAATTTAGATTGCGTTTAATTATCCAACTTGCGGAATGAAATTAAATCTCTTCATTTACTTTATTTTATCTTCTATTCCGAGTACTAACCTTAGTCCAGAAGGTAGGGTGTACGATGTAGAAATGCTTCAAGTTCTTCTTGTACCTACAAAGAAATTTCAAATTAATATCGGCATCATGTGCATTAGCTTTATTTTAAAACAGCACATGTATAAAGAAAATTTAAATATTGCGTAACAACCTTTTTAGAAACCTTTCCTAATTTGCATAATTAGTGCAAAGTTGTTCAGTTTCGAATAGCAAAAATATCAAATCTTTTAGATTGAATAATTTTCAATTTTTTGTTTTTAAATTTCATACACAGAGTTTATAAAATCTTTTTAATGTTACGTAATATTTGAAAGCATCCAGATGCTACTGCTAAAAGTATACTTTTTAATCTGATCTGTTATATAAGAATCAACCAAGTTTATATTGATCTAAAGTTCGTAACATTACACGTGTTACTTCTTCTACGCAACATAATGAAGACTAAGCAAATTAAAATTTTAGAACTAGTGTCGATTTATCTTCAACTTTACTTACTTGTAGGGAAGTACATTGTAGACTTCTCTCAGCCAACTGAAGCTAGGGTAGTTGTTGTTAGTAGTCAGAGTGTGAAAGTATGCAATCACGTAGTCTCCCTTAACGATAGGATCCAGAAGCTGAATCAGGTACAACAATGCCTGAAAGAAAAATTTTAAATTAGTATTGAGAACTTGTTGTAAGAACTGCAAAATGTCTTTGAAAGCTAACATGTATGTTCCATTATGCATTGATGGCCTGAGGCCATTGATGTCCATCAAACAGTCAAGTGGAACTTTACACACAGAATGACTTTAATTTATTGGATTAGAAGAAGATTGCACAATCCTTTATCGGATTTCTTTTCATGATGTCCACAAAAAAGGATTTGAATGTATGCTTCGAATATGCATAGTAAAACGTCTACTTGAGATATTTTGAGACAATAAAAACAAGATTATTCAAGATGTTTCTGCCAGCCTTTGCACCCTTTGGAAAAAAAAAAATCAATTTCTCGATTAGAAATCCTAATGGGATTTTTCAGTTTACAATTTAATATACAGATGTTTTCTTTGCGAAGAAACAAATCAAAAGATGTATATTTTTTTAGAAAATTTATATTTAGAAAAAAATTTAGAAAATTCTAAATTCTTCAATACTGGTTGACCTTTAAAATTTAATTTTGTATTTAATAATTTAATAATTTAATAAAATAATTTTAATAATTTAATTTTGAAAATGATCCATTTTTCAATATTTATATATTTATACTTTTTATTTATACTTTTACAACTTTGATGGTTTGCAATTAAACATTGTTCAGTTTTAACGACTTGCTATTTTTTCCTTTCTATTTTTAATTTTAAACTTGAAGATTCATTAAGTTGTGATGTTTTTAGTTTAAAATTATGCAATTTTGAACTTTCGAATTTGGGCTATGCAGTTCAATTTTCAATATTTGCAATGGAAAATTCTTCAAGTTTTAAGATTTTTAATTGAAGACTCTTCAATTTTTAATGCATATATTAGAAAATGATTGAATTTTTAATCCTTTTTTGACATACTTCAATTTTGAAGATTTAAAATTGAACATTATTCTATTTTAAAGATTGAAAACTTTATTGACTTGCAATTGAAAATTCTTAAATTTTGAACAGTAAAAATAAAAGTGTTGATTCTCTTTTTGAAAAAACGTATAGTTTTTACATATATGTAGCATGTTTCGTTGCATAAATTCATTGTCTAAGAAAAACTACGTAAGGCGGAGGTTGGACTCCAACCCATTTTATTAAAACTTGATAGATGGGAGGGGGGAAGAAATTTGTAAAAAATGTTTTACGTAATTTATGGATGACCCCTAGAGGATACAAAGTTCTCTTATGTAATTGGTATGCTTAAACATTTCCTTAAATATGAATTCTGCAAAACTTGCAATGAAATATAATACTCCATTATAACACTTCAATATTCCAGAAAACCACGCATTATACAAAGCAGAACCTGATAAAAATAAAGCTTCGTAATTTGCATGTATTTTAGCTCCCTCGCTTTATTTCCATAAAATATAGCTGTGTTCTAATATTAGAATTAACCAGTGAAATATAAACTTTTACGATTTATTTAATGAAAAGTTTTGAAGTATATATGCATATGTATCTTTTTTCACCAAGAAAAATAGGTTTTTTTTATTAATATTAAGTAAATGAATCTAATAAGGACGTTTGCAGCTAAAAAATTTTCTTCCATTCTCAGTATCAGGTATGTAACATTACTGTCGACAATCGGAAAAAGCAATTAACTGGATTAGCTTAGTTTCATTTTCTAGGTCCGAATCGATTTTGTTCTCAACATGTAAAAACTACTGCGCATTTACCAAAGTTCGGAGCTCATTGAATTCTACATCGAAATCAGTGATTAACAGTTTTCAATATTTCCAACAGTGAAAATTGACTGAAATTTCAGTCCATTACCACGGATTCCAAAGAAGAAAGGCGACTGGCATTTTCAATAGGTTCAGTCGAAAAGGACCCTAGAATCACATTGACATTTCACTGAATGTGATCTTCAAAATTGAGTGAAATTCCACTAGTTACTAAAGTTTTAACATTTGAAAAATAAAAAAATTGTGCCTTTAGACCTTTATTTTTAGATTGCTAATACGGAAGACATTTTGCGGTTTTCCATTTCCCCAGAAGCTTCTTGGAAAATTGAAATAGCAAAAGGGCCAACCTTGAGTTACTGACACATACGATGGTCGACCAGAGTCTATTTCCAGGCGTGTTAAAATCGATCTCTCGCGAGCCAGCGCACCTACCTTACTATGGGCGAGACGTATATGTATGTATATGTATACGAGTCACGTAAAAACCCGTTCGATTTTACTTACTGAGGGCGTATCTTTCCATGCCATCACCCTCAAAATCGTACCCTTACGTCCTATGAAGCATCGATCGCCCACGATTTGTTAAATCAGCTGATACTTGTTCCAACCCCTCATTTATTATTAAGGCTAAACCGAGGGGCTATTCACTAAAGAATTCTCATGACGACCGTCGACTAACTTATCCGAAATCCTATAGTCGTCCCTATAGTCGTCACAAATTGTCAGGAGAAGTCTTTCAAAGTTTTTGGTAGTCTCAGAGCATTATCCCGTACTTCGCGGTAAGTCGGTGGAACTCGGGAAATTGATCTCAATCGATCTCGTACGAAAGAGTCTACTCTGATCATGCGCAAAAAGTCCGAGGGACTATTCACTGAGAATTCATTTTAGCCTCTGTTAGTCAAACTACTAAGTACTATTTTTTTTTTACATTTTTCAAAAATTAGTAAAGATGTCACTGATTGAACTACTAAGTACTGCCTGAATTCTAGAAAGACTACTGAGACTACTCTAGCGAATACCATAGTGACGACTAGAGACGACTAAAGACGATCAGTGACTTACCCATTGTGAGTTTCGGCGATAGCAGGCATTACGATTTGGTTTTCTCTCTTCTTTTCTCGAAACATGAATAAGTGAGAGTGAGAAAGACACGAATGGTCGCCAGCCAGATACCGTTCTAATTTATTCTTTTAATTATTTATTACATAGCATTACCATCGAAGTTAATAATATTATGAAATTTTGTTACCTAATTGCATTAACCATACATGAGTATTAATTTTAATTAAAAAAAGGAAATAATAAATAAAATTGTAGGGCTAGTACAAAAATGTGTTATAATATTATTATGAAAAAAAAAAAGAATTTAATTCAATTAAACGAGATGAATTTTCAACAAAATAACCTATTGATTTTTTAATACTAAGCAGTTGCATTTTTAACCACCAAAAAACATTGCTAACAAAACAGAATGAAGATCGTGTTCCCGCGATGTACGTGAGAATGCTCAGAGCCTACCAAAGACTTTGAAAGACTTCTGCTGACGACTTGTGACGACTATAGGGACGACTTTAGGATTTCTGACAAGTTAGTCGACGATCGTCATGAGAATTCTTCAGTGAATAGCTCCTCAAAAAGTTATTTTTCTCGATCTTAGTTCAGTTTTGTTAGCATTGTCGTCCACATTAATTGTGTCGACATTTGTGATCTGATGCAATTGTATGCAATTATAACTTTCGGTTCATTAGCTCGTGTTAAATAGTTATAATAGTCCATTTTTCTTATTTTTTGAATTAAAAATTTATCTTTCTTATTCGTAATTGAACTTTTTGTTAAAACTCATCTTTTTGTCGGGAATTAAACTACTTGAAATAGGAAGTTCGTCCTTTGGATGGAAAATTTTAAATTCTTTGTTTAAAAAGTCATATTTCTGATTAAAAAATGAACCTTTTGATATAAATTAATTTTTGTCGTCAGAAAATAAAATTTTTCAATAGAACATTCGCTTATTTTTGACTGACAAATCAAAATTTTTTGGTCAAAAAGTCATAATTCTGATTAAAAAATAAACTTTTTGATGAAATGAATATTTTTCATAAGGAACTAAACATTGTTTAATAAAAAATTCGTCTTTATGGATTAAAAATTCATCTTTTTTGGACAAAAACTTATATTTCTTATTTTAAAATGATTTTTTTGTTATAATTGATCCTTTTCGTCAGAAATGTATTTGGTATAAATAGAAAGTTCGTCCTTTTGTGCTGAAAATTCATGTTTTTATGGTCAGAAACTCATCTTTCTTATATAAAAAGAAACTTTCTTCTAAAAAATTAAACTATCTTCGAACAAGATTCGTTTGTTTGGCGTGAAAATTCATATTTGCAAATTAAAAGTACAACAATTTTGTTAAATAAGTCATCTTTTTTCGTACAAAATTCGTCATTTTGCATTAAAAATTCATCTTCTTTGGTAGGTAAAGCATCTTTCCTATTTAATAATGACATTTGTTGTCGGAAATTAATCTTTGCATGATAAAACTTATACTATTTTGTTAAAAAATTATGTTTTTCATTGAAAGTTAAATTTTTAAACAAATTCTTCCTTTCTGATTGAAAATTCATCTTTCTTATTAATAAACTATTGTTTTGTTGAAAATTCAAATGTCTTGGAAAAATAAATTATTTTTTTTTAATTCAACAGACATCTAAAAAGATCGTCTTCCTAGCTTTAAAAATTTTCAAATAGCAGTATTGTACTCCTAGTGTTATTTTTTAATTGAAAAGTGTACTATTTCGTTGAAAATTCATATTATTATTTAAAAAATGTCATATTTTTCCGTATAAAATTAAACTATCTGATTTGAAATCAACTTTTTATTTTAAATACCATATTTTGGTGTTGAGAATTTAACTGAAATCTTTCTTGGTTGAAAATTTATCTCCTTTGGTTGAATTAAATTGTTTTTTTATTAAAAATAATAATATTATAACGCATTTTTATACTACCCCTACAATTTTATTTATTGTTCCCTTTCTTTAATTAAAATTAATACACATGTATTTTTGATGCAATTAGGTAACATAATTTCATAATATTATTAATTTCCGTAATAGTTCTGGGTAATAAATAATTAAAAGAATAAATTAGAACGGTCTCTGGCTGGCGACCATTCGTGTCTTTCTCACTCTCACTTATTCATGTTTCGAGAAAAGGAGAGAGACAACCAAATCGCAATGCCTGCTATCGCCGAAACTCACAATGTGTAAGTCACTGATCGTCTTCAGTCGTCTCTGGTCGTCACTATGGTATTCGCTAGAGTAGTCTCAGTAGTCTTTCTAGAATTCAGGCAGTACTTACTTAGTAGTGTGACTAACAGAGGCTAACATGAATTCTCAGTGAATAGCCCCGCGGGCTAAACATAGACAAGGGAAAGAACAATATGTGTTTACATCTAAAAGTGTCTGTGCTAAAAATACACTCTCATTAGTTTTGTATCGAATTACAATTGAAATTTAATTATATTTTCTCAAACTTTTCCGGGAATCGAAAATGTTGCAAGTGCAAACTTCTTTGAGGAAGTCGAGTTGAAGAAAATAGTAAAAGTGACTTCTTTTCTAAAATAAAATGTAAAAAAAGTGATATTAAAAAATATTGTAAAATATATCTAGAACGAAGACATGATAACTCTATTTAAATAAGATATCCTACGTCAGAACGATTGGACTTAATTCCCTAATAGAGCGTCTGTGCGTACCGAAATTACGCTGCAAATAGCCAAATCGTAGTTCTGACTCATGCGTTACAAAGATTTTTGTCTTCCAGAATAATGATCTTTTTATGATTTCGTAAGCTCAAATAAGAAGTTAGCTGTATTAAAAAACATTGATGTTTAGAATAAATTATCTTTATTTTCACTTTAGCTTTTTTATCTAGTAGTGAGAAACTGAAAAAAGGCATGTTTGAACCTCGAGTCTATTTTCCGTATTCCATTATCGCAAAAATGCAGGAAACTCCGACGCAGAAATACAAAGTATAGAACTTATGACTTTGGCAGAGATAGGGATTTTTAAAAATAGTAGTCCATAAATTTTTTATATTTTTTAAACATCGTGTATTGAATAATGTAAGAAAATAAGAAGATTACTGAAAGTGTTCAAGAGCGCTGGAAGAGATTAGGAAACATTTTTTAGTATGCCTACATTTTTTTGCCGTATACAGTTCGATTGTATACTAACTTTTCTTTAAAAGATGCACTGAATTTTCAATGGACAATTTAAAATATACGATTGAACTGACGAAAATAAATTGAGAAGGATTGCAATATGGGTCAGATTAAACTTGCTGTTGGTTCAAAGATTAGGAAAGAATAAAAAATGACATCGGATTAATGCAGATTGATTCGGACTTGAATGAATGCATATTGTAATGAATTCCCGACTGCCCTATTCTTGCCGAAATTTCGTTACGCGTAGACATGGCCTTAATCAAAATTTCAATAAAGATTGTACTGAGCATTAAAGTTGTTTGCACGAAAAGGAAGTTTAAAAAAATATATAAATGTAGAAACTGTGAAACACTAGATAATGTTTATTTTAAACCTATTTATTTAGTGCTTATATACATATGTTTTATACCAAAACCTACTTATTTTTAACTTGACCATAACACAATTGTGAAACGCATTATCCAAGTATCCAAAAGTTACTGTGTAGCTTTAAACCCGTTTCGTAATTTCACACTTTTTATAAGTTGAAAATGATTACGGAGTATTCGAGCATTCACTCTGAAATCAAGACGAATCTTTGCGAAGATTACATTTGATTTCATATGAGTTCATTTTAGATTTCATACGATTTCATACGATTGCTGCTCTCTTATAAGCTGACTGTGATTTCAATAGTGATATGACACTAATTTCGATGAACACTCTCTGAAATTCCATCTAGACCTGCAGCCTCGCACTGACTGCTCTCGACTCCGTCTGACTCCATCTAATTTCACGCTGACTGCTCGATGCATTAAAAGCATTAAAAGTGCCGTTTACACAGTATTAAGTATTTAATTTCACGACAGTATAGAATCCACTTTATGTCATCAGAAGTTATGAAATAGTATGTTACCTCAGTAGTAGTGCTAGGCACGTCTTTATGAGATCAATGTTTGCATGATCAGTTGTAAAACCCTGATAGCGATTGTTTTTCAAGTCGTCCTGCGAACATTGAGCTCCACGTGAAGAAACCTGTGTAACACTTGTAAGAGTGATGTATGATATTTGATATGAAATAAGCAATTTATGAGACTGCAGAGCCGTCTGGAAAGTGAGCCGTGAAAAACATACGACTGATTGACAGGCATCTGCTTGGACTGTGCTCGGTAATCGAGTATGGCCCGAAATTTGAAGCGTGGTTCGGTCCGAGATTGAATGCCATCTGGTGTCATTATTTTTCTCAACAGTACGGTTCGAGAAAACATTGTGTGCATTTTTCAGTGTGGAACTGCTTACGGCACTTGTCGGTAATGGGCTATATAACGTTTACTTACCCGGGGGTGTTGCAGGCTCATAACATGGTGGTTTCGAATAAATATATTTATGGCAATGGATCATAGATTATATTAGGATTTGGAATTTCCTGACTATAGTAAATCATGTTTGTAGAATTTTCCCAAGTTTTACATTGATCCTGTTTACCAGATTGATTTCAAATTACACAGGCAGTCTTTGCTTAAGTCACATCATTATTTCTCATTAAAATGTGTTGGTGTTTAACAGGCATAAGACAAAACGTATCTTATCTATTTCCCAACAAAAAATTTTGGCAATTTTATGACTATTTAAATTGAAAAAATTAAAACGCATATTATCAAAAAATAATCCCAATTTCTGTGAAAAGTGTGATATTTTTAAATATAGTATAAGTATTTATATTTTTCTTTTTAATTCTGATATAATCTCTCGCCCACTCACGGAGTTTGTTGGTAAATTTTAAAAAGTTCAAAAGAGACAAAATGAGGGTGGTTTTTCTGAAAATATTCAATGTTAATTTATTGAAAATTCCATCCCTTTTTCTCTTGATTTTATTGCAGAATAAATCTGTGCCCGCGCCTTGGTGAAAAAAGAGAATTTTCGGCGTAAAAAAGAAAGTTTACGTTTTCTACAAAGCGCCGCAAGATATAAAAAACGCCAAAAAAAAATATTATTTTTCTAAAAAAGTTCTAAAAATATGTCTTTTGAAATATTGATAAAAATCTTTTAAGATATATATTTTTCTCAAAAATTAAATTTCTTTTGTCTAGAAAATAAAGAAGAGAATAGTTTAACAGTCCCTTTCTGTTGTTCATTTCAACACAAAACTGTATTATTACGAAAAAAATCGTTAAGAATTTTTTACACATTTTAGCAAAAATTTTTTAAATAACGTGAGATACATAAAAACTTTCAAAAAACATTTTTTAGAACTTTATGATGTATTGAGGACAAGTGGGTGTACGAGTTCCAGAGCCACAAATATACTCAGCGTATATTCTAAGGGGCAGGGTTAACTACAGTGCCTTGCCCTATTATTAGAACCAAGCTAAAAAGTTACAGTTTTCACATTATCTGTGTCATTTATTGTAAGTACTTTGAGCGTTCTGGTGTTTTTTAACTCTTAGTTCGATAGAGTTGCCAGATTCGCCAGACGACTTAGCACGTTTTTAGTTCGAGAAAAGTCACTGTTCTCGACTGACCGGGAAAATTTCAAGATATGAATCCCATCTTGAACATTTTGAGCTTCATGAAACAAAAGTCAGTAAGCACGAACCTAAGACTCAATCACATTTGTGAACCTTGCCCAGAAATAGAGATTAAAATTGAAAACTGTATGAACAGTATGCCTCGTCGTATTGAAGCTTTATTATCTGGTAAAGGTGGGTATATGAAATCATGATTCTATTTAATAGTCATTTTTTATTGTAAGAATGCTTGATTTAAATAAGGATAATTATTTTTGGAATCAAGTTCATCTTCTATGATATATTTCCCTAAGATTTTACAAAAAATGTCTCAATATCAATGTTTACCTTATTTAAAATGATAAAATAATAATTTGTTTAGCTTTGGCTAAAAAATGTGATTAAGTATCCGGATTAGCTCTTACTTGGTCATAATTGGTCATAAATGACAAAAATAATGTGAAAATTGTAATTTTTTAGCTTGGATCTAATAATATGGCAAGGCACTGTAGAAGGATAGTGTTATATGAAAAATAGGCAATATTAAACATCGATTTAGAGTAGTGTCATTCCCGGCCTACATTGGAAAATGATCAATTTAATCAGTGTAATGACCTTTTTTTAAAATTTCAGGAAGGCGAAACACCCACCCAACTTTCAGTAGAGGGCTTTTGTCAGTAAGCAATTAAAAATTGCGAAATTAAAAAAAAGATTAATTGAAAAACTTTAAAATTTGATAAATTTAAGGAACATAATTGAGATGCTAAGAATAACGACTAAATAAAGCCCACTAGGGTCGAACATCGTTTTTTACAATTAAAAGTACTTCAGGTTTTGGCCTATCGATAAATGTTAGAAATATGCAAAGAAACAGATTTCATTTTGCCACAAAACGTGGCTAAAGTTAAAGGTGGTTGCTGAGAAATGATTATGCCTACTGTGTAAAACCCATTTTGTCTTTTCTTCGTCTTACTAAGAGAAATAAATATGAGGATTAAACTTATATTTGATAGTTTATTTATATTTTGAAGTTTTTCTTGGACAGTTTCTCATGTAAAATTTCATTTTGTGACTTGTAGATTCCAAATGTCTTGTTTTCAAAATGCACATTGCAAAATTATATACATATTTTTTAATTTCGTAATTCTGACCTGTTAATGGATACAAAATATCCACTAGGATATTCATACCCCAGCATGACATATACTCAAAACTTTGTGAATACTTGTGGCTTCACATGAATATTAATTTTTACTACCAATTTTTTTACTACTTGTATTAACTTGATATTAACTTTAAACGTTACAATTCATTCAAAAGCATTCTTGTTGAATAAATAAAAATTGTATAGTAATTCGAAGTAAAACAAATTCTAAATTTATTTAAATTTTATTTTATTTCTATTTTATACTGCTTTTGTTTTAAAATTGAATAACTTTGATTTTAATTGTTCAAAAATTTACAATGTTCTTTGAAAGTGAAAACTCTAAAATTTGAATAACTTGGCTTCAATAAATTAATGACTTAATATTTAGTTAATATTTTGTATGGTTGTGAAAACGATATTAGAATATGCGGTAAAATCAGTATTTGCAAATTTGGTGACTATCTCATGAGTCATAAGATTATAATAAATAACATTAGTATTCATAACAAATATAAATAAATGACAAGATAAATTCACTTTCCGCTTATAGACTTTTGCGTTGTGAATTTAATAATTAAGAGTATACTATTCATCGAATGTATAGAAGCTGAAGGCACAAAATTTTTGAGTTAGCATCCGAACTCGCATCCAATAAAAGAGAAAAAAATTATTTTGAAATCTTTTAATATTTTCTGTTCTCTTTTTTTATTTTAAAGTTAAGAAACATTCCTATTCAGAGTGGCCGTTGTAGCAGGAAACCGAGAAACCCGGGAAGTGACCGGTAATTTTTTGAGGTTGGGAAAAAAGGAGAAATGACAGTAAATTTATTTTTTGACCGGGAATTTTCGAAATTTTTAGAAAAAAAATGATCTAAAATATGAAGGTTTAAAACCAATTCAATTGAAAAAATTTCAATCAAGAAAAAGAATCAGTTTTTTATATATAGCAATATTTAACTGTTTATATTAAAAACTAAATAATTTGAAATAGAATTGTTTAAAATAAACAGCCTTGAATCGTTAACATTTCAGACAACTAAATTTAAACTTTGAACGTCACAATTATAATTGTTCCTTAATTTTTTTAATTTGTAAGTATGATTGTTGAATTTTGATGAATAAATAACAATTAAACAATTATTAATTTTTTTTAATTCGCTTCAGTTTAAGAGATATTTAGAAGTTTTGAAGATATTCCAACTTGATTTATAACTTAAAGAGATTAAAGAAAATGTAAATCAAATTGTAAATTTTTGAATATTACAACCTAATTTTATTATCATTCAAGGATTTTAAAATAGTTTAAGACAATAGAAGCAATTTTTTCGAAATTTCTAGAAAAATATCAAATGATGTTTTTTTTTGAAAACAATTAATTTTAAGAGAAAATTTAGAATGATTAAAAAAATATTAATTTAGAAACATTCGAGTAACTTATGAAGATTTTAAGCAAAGAAATTAGAAGGTTTTTGAGCATTTTAAAAGGCTTCAAAAGGATAAAAAAGATTAATAAAATTTCAAAGAAAATTAAAAATGATTTTTTATTCTAAATAATTAGTTTTGTAAAAATTTCCGAAATAATTTGAAATTTGAACTTGTTCCAAAAATGTAGTGTTTGATTTTTTTTAACTTTTAAAGGATATTGGAAGGTTTAATGATAATACAACAATATTCTTAAGATACCTGAGAACAATTTTTATCCATTTTTAATTTTCTTAAACAGTTTAAAAAGAATATTTAAAAAGATGTGAAACCAAACACAGGTTTTGATAAATAAATGACAATCATTCATTTTTTAGAACCTAAAATAAAATTAATTTATATTCTAATATAAACAGTTTTCACTTTAAAAAAATTATAATCTTTCAATTTTTATTGTTAGTGACTTGAAGCTTAACGGCATTTAATTTGAAATTGTTTACTTGAAATGTGTAAGAAGCTTCCATTTTATATGCGTAAATTATTGAGTGTTTTAATCAAAAAAATTTACACGTTAATTTTACAAGTTAAAAATTTGGAGTGTTTAAATATGAAGTTCAGCTCTTAATACTTCAAATAAAAACATTTTTAGATTCAAGAGTTTCAATTTGTTTCAATTTCAATGACTGTCAAAAATTGTTGTGAACCGGGCAAATACTGGGAAATGCTCACAGAAACCACAGACAATCAGAAATCATAACACAATTACTAGACATAAAATGCAGTAGATAATTAGTTTTATTATTTGAGCAAAATTTTCAGTTTCCTAAACTAATATTTAAAAATTAATAAAAGTGAATCAAAATTTTTATTCTTAAATCCTGGGCTTCCAAGTTAAAAATATTCTTTTTTGCGAAGGATACATCACTTTAGTTAAAAATATATCTCTTTGTTTACAAATGTAACTATTTTGCATAAAATATAGTTTTTTTTTAGCTACAATTTTTCATTCTTAATACTTAATTATTGCATAGTTGAAGATTCACCATATAAGTTAAAAATTAATCTTCTTGGTTAAAAATATTATTATTTTTCTGAAAATCTGTGTTTTTTTTTTATTTGAAACCTAAATTATTGATTAAAAATTTAACTATCTCAGTTAAAGAATCATCATATAAAATGAACATTTATCTCTTTGGGCGAAACTGTAAACTATTTTTTGTAAATTTGCCTTTTTTGGTAGAAAATTAATCTTCTGGATAGGAAATTTATCTTCCCAGTTGAAAATTCAACAACTTGGTTGTAATTTTTGTTATTTCTTCTGACTGACAAATTATCTTTGATTTTACATTGAACATTATTTGTTCAATATTCGTCTTTTTGGGAAGAAAATTCATTTACTTTGGTTTAAAGTGCCACTGTTTGGATCTACTGTTTGAAAATTTAATTTTTTAGTCCAAGATTTATCATTTAAGTTAAAAATCGATCTCTTTGGTTGAATACCTAACTACTTAATTAAAAAGGAAACTAATTTGTTGAAAATTTAATCTCTTTTTTGAGATGTTAGGAATTTAAACCGATTAAAATTGAATTTAATGCATTGTCAAACTTCCGAGCGTTTCTCAAACTTTCGTATCCCGAAACGTTTCACTGTTTCATAAAATTTTCTATGTTTCAGTAAAACGTTTCAGAGGGCAGTTTTGAGATTGTGGGCGGTTCTAAATAATATTGAAGCCTATCTATACTGAATCTTTTGAGACTGTATTTATGACCTGAAAGCAATTTGAAATGGGTGTATTTTAGTTTTAATGAAACACATGTGCGATTATGGCTCTCGCCAACATTAACTGCGTTTTTCTCGAAAAGCGGGTTTTCGAAGTTCCAACTTCAAAAATGCCCCGGTGACTCGTTTTTAAACCTCAAATGGGTGTGTCTGTATATAACATCACACAAGTCATAATAAGTCTTTAAAAAATTATGTTTGTTAAATTGCATTAATTATTACCACAAGTATCTAGCTTTCCTATAAAATAAGATAGTTATAGACAATAATAATTTGTTTCAACAATTATTTTTGTTGAATTTTATTAATTATTACCTACATTTTTAATTTTATGAAAGTTATGACCGCGAAAATTAAATGGTGTCAAGCTAGAAAATATATATACACACATATATATCACATGCACACTCATCTAATGCAACGCAACTGAAGACTGCTGATCTTCTCAGTATAAAAACATCAACCCAAGACGACTCTCTCGGTTCCACCCCCCCCCCCCTCTCCCAACCATTCCTTATTAACTGAAGTTTGGTGGGACGGATGTTATAACTACAGTTCCCACCATATAAAGAATTTCTACTTAACTTGAACATGATTTTGACTTGCAAAATAAACTTATAGCATAAAGTTGGTAGTTGGGCGTATAACCTAAACAATGAATAATACAAACAATAAAGTAGCCTCGCAAGGGACTGAAACTTTAATTGACGAAAGGCATGCACACGGAAAATGTAAAGGTCAAGTTTCATGCGATGAATGGAGATTGGGTGTTTGGAATGCTAGGGGGGTGAATGATCTCAAGTCAAAAGAATTACGAGAAACTATGCACGTAAGGAAACTAGATATTTTATGTGTACCTGAAACAATGAAAAAGGGATGCGAAAGTACGGACACAGAAAACGGGTTGTGGAAAGGCGGATTTAAAATATGGTCAGGAGTAGATAGTGAAACACATCGTAGGCAAGGAGTAGGTCCGATTTTGAATGAAAGAGCGAAGCAGCATCTCGGAGATCATGATTTCGTATCTCCCACATTGCTCTGGTCTAAGAAGAAAGTAGGAATCAGAAGTTTATTTATCATAGCATATTACGTGCCAGTTGATAGTGATGCCAGAGAAGTAAAAGATGCCTCCTGGGACACTTTAAATGATACGATAAATATTTGCGATTATGGTGAAAGAATAATTCTGCTAGGAGATGTGAACGGATGGGTTGGAATCCAAAATCAGGATACAGAAAGAGTACTAGGTACTAGTACTAGTACTATTACTAGTACTAGGTCATGAGGGGTTCTGAATGCAATACCGATCATTACCTTCTGATCTCCAAAATGAACTTAGGTCGGGGATGGAGAAAAAAGAGAACCCAGAAAACAAAACAAACGCGAATCAAAATTGAGAACCTACAGAA
>JAAAKG020059456.1:7047-17919 GCA_010014905.2 Druon quercuslanigerum | reverse complement strand
AGGAAATAATTTTCCTTTTTCTTTTACGATGGGATTCTGTCCTGACCGGTCGAGAAGGATCCAGTGGTTTTAAATTTACCACATTACAGTCTTTATCAGAATTCGGTGTTTCTTTTTAATTAAAATAATTTCCAAAAACATGGATTTGAACTTGGAAACTCGCGAAGTGATATTTACCGAACTTAGGGTGTGAAAATTTGCGATTTAAGGATGCTGTTACATGTGTACAAAACATAAATTGAGATAATTTTGCCCATTTATATATAGATGAAAAATTTGCCACTCACAACTTTAACCTCATTTGTGATTTGAATTAAATATGAACATCCTCATCTATCATGAACATGATAATTTTTATCGAGCTGAGTCGTTTACTAACTGCTTTAGTAAGATTTTCTTACAAGATTAACTAGAAAGCTGTTCATTAATTTAATAAGGCTTATTATTCGAAGTTAATAAGACTTTTTAATTACTACTTTTTAATTGAATACTCTTTATTCAGATTGATAGCTCAATGTTTCCATTATTACTGCAAATAATAACCGATTTTCACGAATATTTTTTTCAGTTTCTTCAAATTATGCCAATAACTAATTCTGTTAATTAAAATTGAATCAAGCAATACCTGCCTTATTTCAGTTTTTGTAACTGGTCTGCATCTCATAAAAATTAAAGGATCATTATTTACGAGCAATTTAATGCGCTCTAGGGAGTCTGCCTCGTGAGTTTTACGAGCGGCGATTGAGAGTGCTCGAGAATCCACACACGCCTACACTGAGCGTCACAGCAATTTTTATCTTTTATTATTATTATTACACCATTAAGCCGTTTCCCTTTCGGGATAGGCGTGACTCACTCGGCGGGGATGGGACTAGTGGGATGAGGGGGTTATAAAATTTTTAGATTGATCTAGAATTCTCGTGTTATTTATTTAAATAACACGTTCATTCCGCAACACTGCTCCGACCAATACTTTTCTGTCCTGGCATATTTCTCTAGTTTCTTTAAAGTCCATGCATTTTTTCATGCAGGCTCTCACGTTTCTATGGCTTCTTATGTCCCTTCTAACTAGGGTTTCATTCACACATTCTAATCACTCTTTCCGCGGTCTGCCTCTGGGCACGCTGCCATTTACTTGACCTCGATATACTTGTTTCGTTAGTCGTCCATCCTTCATTCTCCCAACATGCCCGAACCATCTTAACCGATTTCTTTCCCATGTGTCAACTAGCGTTTCTTCCGCACCACATTCTTTAAGGATTATCGCGTTACTTACGTTGTCCATCAGAGTTTTCCCGCATATTATGCGCAGGAATCTAATGTCAATCGCGTTGGTTTTACTCTTATCTTTTATGTATTGCTATTTTAGCTATATTTGATATCTTTTTACTTCTTATAAGGGGGCCTACTATACCAATAACCTTCTTACCTTTGTTAGTCGTCTATCTAACTCCTCATCTATCTTCCCGTCCCTAGTAAACAAGCTACCAAGGTATACGAATTTATCAACTTGTTCAATTCTCTCATCATTCAATACAATGTTGCATATTATTTTCTCACTCTTTCCTTCGAACACCATAGTTTTTGTTTTATTTACGTTAACTTTGAATTCTTTTTAATTTTGTTAATAAACAAAATATAAACATTTTATCCAAAAACCGGCTTCGTCCAAGCCAAGAGACGAATCTTTAGGTGGCGTATGCAAGAAATCAGACAAAAATATTCAAAATTGCGGACAGAATCTTACATTAATGTTCATAACTCTGGAAAAATCCCCTTAATATGCGGGAGATATATATTTAGGTTATTGCGCTGTGAGAGGGTAATATTTTGCTCTTCTGAAATAGATGCTGATTGATCATTGTGGACTACTAAAGTTGAACTAGCAGCGGTTATGGCTGAAGGCACTGGCGTCTGTAATAATAATGTAATAATAATGTGTCTAACACAGTGTTCTCAGGTTTCGAATCGTCCCCCGTATCAAGGTATCTATTAAAGGGAAAGAAATTTAGAAATGCATTTACTCTAGCGGGAAGCAGATTGTCAACGTCGGTGAATGGATCCATATTTTGTAAGGAGATTAGTAATTCTTTGAATTGACGTCCGTATAAATATGGGCGGAAATTCTTTTAGTCGTATAAAACAACCAGACATTCTTTTTAGATTTAAAATAGCATCTAGACTGCTCCTACTGCATATTCAGTAGCGATGGTAGTTAATTTGAAAATTTTGCTAAAATTGGGATATTGTAAGATGGGTTCGCGGCAGATGTAAGTGCGTAGTTTTCGGAAACATGGCTTTTGTTCGGCTCTGTATATAAATTTAGGCATCTTTATTTAGCAGATCTGCTAAAGGTTTCGCTAATTTTGCAGTTTTTGATAGATCGCGTAATATTTTCCGGATTAAGTCTCGCTCCATCGCTGCTAATGATGTGTCTCACATATGCAATTTCGGTGCGAAAAAATCGCATTTGACTGGTTGTAATTGAAGATTCACTTCCCTCAGTTGTTTGAAAAGTCTTCGAACCTTTTTGTTGTGTTCCTCTAGAGCAGGGGCCGCCACTTTAAGAAGGTACTGACTGCCACGACAAGTGTATGATTGCCGCCAAGTTTTTCTGCCATTTTTTTCTTCGTTTTCCAGAAGTCTAGCGAAGGGTTACGGTCACGGTAAATTACGTCTCGTCGTCGTTCGCGCCGGGAGGTCCGAACTTTTGTTCTCGAATTCACAATATATTTAATTTGCAATTTCAATCACATTTTTAATTTATAAAGTGAATCAAATTTGCCTGCAAATGAAACCTCAAATCAAACCTTTAAAAAGGAGCGAAAATTTGAAGAATTTTGAACGAAAATTCATAAAGAATAAAGAAAAACGACGTCCACCAAAATCCCTTCTCCTTTATTTTGAAGAGTGTAAACTCTACTTCGAGTTTTACAGTTTCACAATTGTCCATTAAAAATGTCCATTAAAAATAATTTTGGAAATAATGAAATATGCCACATTTTTAACATACTTTTTTTTATTAACTTTATTTTCTTATTGATTTTTAACTACTCATTACTCACTAAATTATATGAATATTAACAAATAAAACGTTTATATTCATTTTTATATTATATTTTATTAGGCTAGAGGATCATTTTTCCAAGCCAGGCGCTAGGTCTAATGACCGTGAAGGGCTTGGAACCAGTCGAACGACAAGATTTTTATTAGGGCCTGTTTGACTAGAGGTGCCGTTCGATACGATATGTCTCGTGATCGTGTCGAGATCGCAATGGTGTCGGGTTTTCGATGCTTCTTCGCCAGATGTGTCTGTGACGTAGCAAGTAGCGGTTCGCAGTAGGGTCAAATGAAAAATGAGGTTCAAAGTGGCGTATAGAATGCAAATATGCACCGATTTTAGATTAGTTTTTTTTTTTAATTCAGGGCTAAATTTTCTAGAACAAGTTGAGGGTGCGTTTGTTATTTTTTTTGTTTATTTAATTTTTATCTTAATGCCAATAGCGAAAAGTGATGAATTTTTGCAATTCATGTTTTATTCACGAAGAAAAAATTGTTTTTTTAATTCACATCACTATGATCCAATGCAAAGCGATATAGAAGAAAAAAATGTTAGCTTCCAAAGGGAATTATTATGAGCTGATTTTAATAACAACTAATCCACATTAAGAATATTTGTTGGTAAAGTATGGTCTTGGTCTAAAATTGCTTGCTTTTATTGTTTGCATGATAAGTGGCCATCAAAATTAAAGATTAAATGTTATTCACTATTCGTATCGGCAATTCTCAAAAAAATTTACTTACAGCTGTTACTAGCAAGCACATTTATATATGTAATTTTTGTTGATATCATTTTTAATCTGTGGAGATGTGCTGAAATGTTTGAAGAAGTATTATCTTCAGAAGAAAGAATAACTTTAAGGTGACAGTCCACAAAACAAAACATGTTTTACTCTTTCCACATCTTAAAAAAGGCCTTAAATTCGTTGACATGTTTCTTAGAAAGAACGATGTGAAATTTTTGACAAGAAAGAATCATCTTAAACTTTAACGTCAATAAAACAAAAGATGTTCTAGTATTCCGACAGCTTAAAAAATTGCTCAAACTCGTCTACATGTTCAATATTTTAAATAAATATACCAAAATGAAAAACCGTTCAGTTTTCTAACAAATCTCAGGAAAATGTGGATATTCATTATTCACATCAACCTTTTAAAATGTTAAAAAGCCTCTCAATTTTTTTCTTTGCAATGTTCATAAATCAACATTTTACTGTACATCTAAAATCTTTCCAATTCCTAAATTATTTTACAATCTTTTTACAGCTTCTAAACCTTCCATATTTCCTTAAAAATAAGTAGAATTTTCACAACAGTTTCTTAACAAAAAGGTAATTTATAACAAGAAATTGTCATAGTCTATGTATTTCAATAAAAAAAAGATGAAATTAAAGAAAGAAAGAAAAATTTTAAAACAAAAAAGACGAATTCTCAACCGATAAAGCTTTTTCATTAAAGAAACAAATAAAATTGTTTTTCAGTTATTCAATCTTCAAGCCAAAAGACTAAATTTCGCTACAAAACTTAAAGTTTCCGACAAACAATATGACTTTAGAGCAAAAAATTAATTTTCCTTGAATCTAATGCATTTTTACACAACAGAAATAAACTTTAAAACTTAAAAAAAAAGAATTCTCAATTAAATAAAATGAATATTAAGAAATGGAAAAGTTAAATTTTCAGTTCAAAAATTAATTTTAAACAAAAAAGGTTTTAGCACTACAAATTTAAGTCTTTGCAACCAAAGGCATAGGTTTTCCTATTACTCAAGTATTTCAATGCTAAATTAAAAAAGATTAAATCTTAATAAAATAGTTATACTTTTAACCAAAGAGATGAATTTTGAACTGAAGATATAAGTCTTCAAATAAACGATGATTTCTTAACAAAGTGATGAAATCAAGAATTTTAATACTCAAGCAAAAATGAATAATAATTTTTATTTCAAAAGTTGCCTCTTCATTTAAAAAAAATAATCAAATTTCTACTAAAATAGATGAATTTTTATATCAAAATTCTTTTTTTTAAATGCTAGAATTTAAAAAATTGTAAAAAAATAAGCTGAAGTATAATTTCAAAAGCTTTAAACATTGATTACTCTTAAACCTTTAAAATGTAATATTTTTGAACTTAATATTAAATAAATGTAAGAATTCCGGAAAAATAATTTTCTTTAAACTTCAGTAATAGTTTTTGGAGTGCTTAAAAATTCCAGTAAATCTGTTAAAATATCGTAAAATCTTTCAGACTATTTTAATTTCCTTCAAAATCGTTAACTCTTGATTTCAAAATCTTTTGAGATAATTGAATTAATTCCGTCAAAAATTGTTTTGAAATATTTGTAAATCTTGGGAATCCTCTGAAGTCCCTTGGAATTTTTTCACTATCCTAAAATCTTATAAATCGTATGAAAGTTCTTTCAAACTAGTTGAAATTATCTTTCATTTGAAATTCTACAAAACCCCTGACTTTGTAAAATTCTTTACAATTTATAAAAATATTATAAAAATTGAAAATTTCAAACGCTTCGGGAGTGAACGAATTTTCAGAAAAATAAAATTAAGGATCACCTACACTTTTGTTAGGATTCAAGAAAGTTTTTTGGTAAATATCAGGCAATTATATTTTATGGTTTTAAAGTCACAATTGATTTAAGATCTCAGCGCTGTCCCGTACGCATGTTAGCTCGTCCTGCAATATCAACGTCTGTATAACAGCGGACGATTGGAAGGTCAAGCCGGCCCTCAAAATAATAATGAATACATTATAATTTACATTTGTTTATTATTTTTTAATAACAACTTATCAAAATTAAAACTTACATAATATTTATATAATAACTTGTACGATTTCTTTATAAATAATGTAATCATTTTCATCACTGACTTCAGTGTTCTCTTCGGCAGAATTATTTTGAGTAAATTGCGAAAAATAATTTTCAAAGAATTCTTTTCCAGGCGCTTAGAAAATTAAAAAGACTTTTCACATCTTTTATTTTAGCCACTTTTAGTCCAATTGGAGGTGGACAACTTCTTGGAAGATCTTTTAGTTTAAGATTAGTAGTAAACAAAAAAGTAGTTGCCTTCTCTAATTTATAATTATCATAAACGTCTACTTTTCCGACAGGGAAAAATGCTCTTTAATCATTTTTTTTATATCTTCCGATAATTTAACATAGTTTTTACGTCGCCCACCTGCTAAATTTATCAATTTATAATCTTTTTTGAACAGCTTCTATTCTCTTTCTGCCTAAATAAAGAAATCCGAGAAAAGTTTGATTACAAATTGGAATGTTTCTTCGTCAGCAGGAAATAAGTAAACCCGCTTAATTAATCGATGTCTTGTTTCCGCTTTCGGGAACATTTTTTCTTATTCTTCGACCAATTCTCTTCACACCTATTTCTTTTACGGCCTCGACCCATGTTTAGGTTCTTTTTATTTCAGTCAAACTTAAAATATCCTAAACAGAATATTGTATGCTAACACTATTCTACAATATTGCTTCTGTGCATTATGTTCGGCTTGACCTTCCAATCGTCCGCTGTTATGCAGACGTTGATATTGCAGAACGAGCTAGGATGCGTACGAGACAGCGCTTAGATCTTAAATCAATTGTGACTTTAAAACCATGAAACATAATTGCCTGATATTTTCCAAAAAACTTCCTTGACTCCTGACAAAGGTTTAGGTGACCGTTAATTTTAATTTTCTGAAAATTCGTTCGACTCCCGAAGCGTTTGAAACTTTCAATATCTAATTTACGTCATCAGACAATTAATTAAAATTCTATAAAGATTGTTATTATATATATATATATATATATATATATATATAATATAATTTATAAATAAATGTATCTAACTGAACATTTAAGTATTTACGTCAACGACTCATCATTGTAGTTGTATATTTTTAGCTAAAAATTAGTCTCCTGTTGAAAGTTCAGCTACTTTCGTTTGAAAATTGATTCTTTGGTTGAAATTTTAACTATATTCTGAAAAATACGTTTCATTGTTTGATAATTAATTTTTCTAAACGAAAAGTTAACTACAGGTTTCTAGTTGAAAATTAATATATTTTAGTTTCAAATTTAACTACATATTTGATTGAACATTCATTTTTCCGTTTCCAAATTGAAACAATTCTAAAATGAAGTGTCTTGGTTGAAAATTCAACTCTTCTTTCGAAGTTGACGTGAACTGCTGTACGTTCATTGTCTGTTTTACACATTTAACTATTACTGAACAAAACATTCCTCTTTGTTGAAAATTTATTTTATAATTAAAAATTTAAGTATTAAAGTTCAAGGTTCATCATTTTATTTAAAAAGTAATTTCATTAAGTGAAAATACAAATTTTTTTTTTAGAATTGTTTTTTTTAAGTAGAAAATTTCTGGTAGGAAATTTATCTTCTTGATTAAAAATTTTTCCTTTATGTCTAAAAATTCATGTATTTTGTGACAAATTAGTCGTTTTAAGTTCTTATGTAGGAAATTAAAGTAATTAATTAAAAGTTGTACTGCTTGATTAAAATTTCAATTGATTGGTTAAGGGATTTAACTGTTTTGTTGAAAACTGTATTTTTAGGTTAAAAATTAATTTTTCTATGTAACAATTTAACCAATCCATTTTTTATTGAAAATTCAAATATTAAAGCTTTTATTGAGAATTCATCGTACATATTTGGTTTGTAAATGAAACTCTTGGAAGGAAGGTTTAAATAAATTCTCAAAAATTCATATAATTAGTAGAAAATTACCCTATTTTCTTAAAAAATAGTCTTTTGGATTGCAAATTTATTATTTGTAGTAGAAAACTCATCTTCCGTCGTTGCAAATGACAGCGTCTTCCAAGAACATCGTCCGTTTTTGAACATTTTTTTGTTTAGTCCAACTATTTTGCTGAAAACTTGTACTCTGAAATTTTAAAGAATCGATTGAATGTATTCTATTTAAAACTTTAATATTTGCTACTTTGAAATAAACAGTCCAATATTACCACATATTAAAAATATATTCTTTTTCATTAAAAAAGTTGTAAATTGAATGAAGGTTGAAAATAGCCAAAGTACAATTCTTCCACTAAGGTGAAAATAAGTTTCAGCATTTTCACTCTAGCTATAATCAGTTTAACCAGGAAGTGGAGGAGTCAGGGGGGACCGAGTGACGGCAGTCAATTGTCAAATTTTCATCTCCGCTCGGTTCAAGTGAGAAGAGCACATCTGCCGAAGGAGTATCGAAAACCCGGCACGATCCCGAGCCAATATGCAAAGCCGAGTCGAGCTGAAAGCGACACGATCCAAACCCGAGACCGGAGGCTGGGATCGAGTCGAGATCGTGTCGATATCGGGAAATACCGCTCTACGGCATCACTATGTTTGACCTAGTCCCTAGACTGCCCCTGGCAGTCTTTGGAGCCAAAGACTGCCTTCTGGTGAGCCCTGCTCTAGAGTGTCTAAATAGATTACGATGTCATCCAGGTATATGAAGGCTTCTAAACGAGCACCCCCTTTATGACGTCCATAAGGCTCTGGAAGGTTATGAGAGCTTTTTCTATACTCATGGTCATTCTTAAGTATTCGAAATGTCCTATCCAAAGTAGAAAATGCGATTTTAGCCCTATCGTCTGGGGATCTTTGACTTGATGGTATCCACTCACCAGATCGAGTAGTAAAAATTAGGCTAATTCTTCTCTTTTATTCCTAAACTGAAATTAATAATCGGAAACCATTCAGGGGTAGACCCATAGTCTTGCAACCTTAATCTGAGGAAAGGATTCAACCGGCCGTTTGACTTGTCTATTCTCCTTGCATTTTTTATTGGCTATTTCTATTTAAATAAATTATTATAACTAGAGAATTGTTCCAGTGAATTATTAGATAAATAAAAGTCGAGAGCATGCCTTGAGTCCTGAATTCGAAACGAATTAGTTTAATTTCATTCAAAAATCAAATAAATCACTTAAGAAAATTCAAGTGCTGGCCCTTAGGCTTGCAGCTTGAACCTTTTATATCGTAAGCTCACAACGTAAATGGCAACTTCATACGGATAAGGTCAATTTTCACCTGAGATGTTCGTCTTATGATAAGGAACGTAAAAATGGGTGCCTTACAAGCCATTTAACTAACGTGACTCTGATAAGGTTGAAAATTGCTGTACATGTAGATGATTACATTAGAAAAAGCACCTGCGCATTGTCAGGCACTTGTCTGTATGCAAAAGTGTTGTCAGGCGGCTTCAAAGTTGCCGGAAATTCAGGTGAAACTTTTATTTAAGAAATTTTAATATTAAAACTTGCCACCGGCTGTTTCAAAATCCTATTTAATTAGAATGGGGAAATTTTTAATTTTTGAAAAATTGAACTCATTTTCCAGGGTTTCGTCGAAACGTGCCAATCTTTCTAGGGATTCAAGAGGGGTGTTTACGAAGTAAAGCCATAATAATAACTTATTTCTAACCCAGACAATCAATTGTTGTAATATATTGCTCTAATTTTTATTAAACTCAACAATGTTTATTTCAAAATAGCATAATAATACCTTCGAGTATACATTATAGAACTGCATTAAAAATGCACCACGAAGAATTTGTAATGCCTACACCCATGACCATCCATGGACCATGGGTCCGGTAAACTTGACTTTCGTCACGGCAATAATAATCAAACATATTTCAACGACAAAATATAAACTTTAACAATAATAAACAATGGATATTTCAAATGAAAGCGATTTTTTTGTTTAGTTTTTAGAATCATATTTACCTTTATTACAATCTTCTACAATAACCTGAAGCTGAGAACGTGACACTGTTTATTATTATTTATTGCAGAATAAGGTTATTTTTACCTGAAAGTGGCTGATGCCAATTATTTGCAAATGACTTATTCTATTTGTATACTAATTTTGACCACACTTTCTTTTGAATATTTTCACTTCTAAAATTTTTCGAAAAAATGTCTTTTAAAGAAAAACGGCTTTCTATTGTTATGGTGTTTCTTTAATCAACGTTTTCTCCAAATGTATCAATTTGATCAAAAAATAATATGATAATGAAATTATGCATCTCTGGGAAAGGGGCAAACTGTTTGAAACTTTTTCCTGTAAAGTCAATTTCAAGAAATTTCACCTGAATTTCCGGCGAAACCCTTGAAGATGAGTTCAATTTTTCGAAAATTTTCCCATTTTAATTAAATGGGATTTGGAAATGTCTGGAGGCACATTTTAATATTAAAATTTCAGAAAAAAAGTTTCACCTGAATTTCCGGCGACTTTGAAGCCGCCTGGCAACATTTGCATCCAGATAAGTGCCTGACAATGCGCAGGTGCTATTTGTAATGTCATCCCCTACATGTACAGCAATTTTCAACCTTATCCAAGTCACGTTAGTTAACTGTCGCATCCACTCCGACTTGTAAGGCACCCATTTTTACGTTCCGCATCATAAGACGAACATCTCAGGAGAAAATTGGCCTTATCTGTATCACGTTGCCATTTACATTGTCGGCTTACGGTCTATTAGGGAAGGTTTCGACTGGCTGTTCGGCTTGTCTAAACTCCCTGCATTTTAAGTAGATTATATTAATTTTGGATACTATAAAAATCGACGAAAGATTTTCTAAATTAATTTTGTAAATAAACACGGAAAATTTTCTTTGGGGTAGCTTCTTACAATCTTCTTACAATCTTTTCGCCTACATATTTTTTTTTATAAAAGCTTATCCTTATTCTTTACAGTTATTTAGAAACATTTAAATAAGATTTTATATCTGGAGAGAGAGAGGGGAGGGGGGGGGGGGGGGGGGGGGAACCCC
>JAAAKG020059445.1:0-17921 GCA_010014905.2 Druon quercuslanigerum | reverse complement strand
ACTTGGAAATTATCGAACTTAAACAATTAAAGAAACTTTTTTTTTAATTAATATTTATTTATTAAAAAGAAAGTAATGAAATATTTTAAGAATTTTAAAAAAATGTTTGTGTTTAAACAAAAAAAAACATTTGCAAAAAATATTTCTAATGCAAAAAGACAATCATAAGAACAAAATTTTTATTTCAATTTAAATCATTTTAAAAATTATGATTAACATTTAAAAAAAAAACTTGTATTGAGGAATTAAAAAAAATATTGTTTTTTTAAATTTAAATAATAATTTTTTAAAAATATTTTGATGTTTTTGAGAATTTTCGAGTTTCGGGGATTTAACAAATTGCAGAGACTATAAAATTCCCGAATAATAAAATTCGCGAATAATAAAATTGACTATTTATAAAATATCCGAATTGGAAAATTCCCGAATTTAATCAATTACAACTTTTTAGAAATATTTTTTGTTGATTAAAAATAAAATTTTATTTTTTCAAAATGTTTAAAATTTTTAAGATTTAGAAAATTATTGTTTGAATTTAAAATAAGAATAATTTTAAATAAAATATTTGTGGGTGACGCAGTTTTTTAAAATGTGAACGCTTTTTGTATTTTTTAAAATACCATGCACATTAAATTTTATTTTTTTAAATTATTAAAAAAATTTTAAGGCTTCGAAAATTATTCTTTTTATTTAAATAAAGAATAGTTTAAAATAAAATACTTTTGGGTGACGCAATTTTTTAATTTGAACGCTTTTTGTATTTTTTAAAATACTATTCACATTAAATTTTATTTTTTTAAATTATTTAAACTTTTTAAGATTTTGAAAATTATTGCTTGAATTTAAAATAAGGATAATTTTAAATAAAATATTTCTGGGTGACGCAATTTTTTAATTTGAACGCTTTTTGTATTTTTGCAAATACTATGCACATTAAAAAAATATGTCACCCAGAAATAATTTATTTAAAATTATTGTTTTTTTAATTCAAACAATAATTTTCGAAATTTTAAAAATTAAAAATAATATAAAAGAATAAGATTTCATCATTGTATTTTTAATCAATGAGACATATTTATAAAAAATTGTAATTGTTTAAATTCAGGTATTTTCCAATTCGGGAATTTTATTATTCGCGAATTTTCAAATTTAGAAATTTTACAGTGTTGGAAATTTTTTTTTTCACAAAAATGCTTTTTCTTAAAATTTCGAACGCCGTATTTTCAAATGTCGGAAATAATCGAATTTTGAAAAAATAGCAAATTATTGAAATTGTTATTTTTCGAAATTTTAATTTTAAAAAATTAGTAAATCTTCAAATTTTCAAAACTTGAATTGGAAAATTTTCTTATCATAAAATTTTCTACATTTTATAACATTGCCAAATTTTAAAATCCTCGAAATAATATAATTCCTAAAATTCTAAAATATCCGGCACTATAAAATTCCCGATACAGAAAAATGCTGGAATTATAATTTATTTTTAATTTTTTATTCTGTATTTTCCAAATTTAGCACTTTCACATTTTCATCAAATTTCTTTTTCGAATATTTTTTTTTTACGTGAAATTTATTTTTTGTGATGTGTCAGTCGTTTCAAAAGTAAGATTTAATATTAGATTTTAAAATTAATACTTTATATAAAATACAAGATATTTTAACAGAAAAAAAATTTTGAATATATTTTTCAAAAATTTGAAATTTCGGATATTTACTACTTTGGGGAATCCAAAAATTCCTTCAATTTACTATATTGTTGAATTTGACAATTCAGCAATTTATTTGTTTCGGGAATGTAAAAATTCGGGTTCCACATCCAATAATTTATTCTTTTTTAACCAAAAAAATCTAAAAAATCGTTTGTCCACTGGTAGTTAAAATTAGAAAAAAAATCGACAGATTTTGAAATTTGTTTTGGATTTTAGCTCAAAGGAAAAAAAATAATAAAAGAAAAATATGTATTTCATAAAGGTCTACAAATTTAAATAAACGATTTTCTCAATACAAGCTCCGTTCAGCTGGCACCTCCACAACGGAAAATCAATATTTTTTATATTTCATAATTTCGGGCTAATTCTGGGCTAAGGCATTACCACCCAAAATTAGCCCATAATTAGCCCATAATTAGCTTGAAATTATTCCATATAAAAAATATTGATTTTCCGTTGTGGAGGTGCCAGCTGAACGGAGCTTGTATTGAGAAAATCGTTTATTTAAAATTGTAGACCTTTATGAAATACATATTTTTCTTTTATTATTTTTTTTCCTTTGAGCTAAAATCCAAAACAAATTTCAAAATCTGTCGATTTTTGAATTTTCCATGCAATTTTGGTAGAAGTTGGTGATATTAAAAAGTAATATTGAATAAGAAATTTAAAAAAATTGGCGACGTAAACCGTTTCCAGCGGGAATGCACAATATTGCGCAATATCCTCAACTGAGTACTCGCGCACTGCGTCAGAAGAAACTAAAAACAAAATCTCTACAAATAAAGACTAGATAATTTTATTTATTCATTTATTGTAGGGTAATGAAATTTACAAGACGGCATTCGTGGCTTTCTTTCAAGGGGAGCAGCTAAAAAGTCGCATCAAAAAAGTTTGCAGTGGATTTCACGCTTCGCTCTATCCCTGTCCAAATACTAACTCCGAAAGATTAGAAATGGTCAAGGGGGTGCGTACGCGTTTAGAAGATTTAAATTTGGTAAGTGATTTTATTTGTTAAAAAATAGCCCCACTTATTATCTCAATTTAGGTGTTACACCTAATGAAACTTAATATTGTGATCACCAAGAGAGGCATATATTTTAAACTATTTCTCACAATTGACTAGGCTCCCGGCTACAAGTAAGTGGTACTTTTTTGTAAATCTGCAAAATGTCTCAAATATAGGTAAAAAAAAACTCTTTGCTAATTTAAATGTTTTAGGCAAAAGCTAGCTGATATTGGAATTTTCTAGTTATTGTAAATTTGTATTATTTATTTATTTATTTATGTTAGGTTCTGAACCAAACTCAGGATCATAGACAACGTGTTCTTCACAATGTAGCTAAGGAATTGCCTAACTGGAGTATTATGGTTCGTAAAATGAAGGCAATTTATCATACAATGAACCTTTTTAACATGGACGTGTCCAAAAAGTGCCTTATTGGAGAATGTTGGGTGCCTGTAGCTGATCTTGCAATTGTTCAAAATTGCCTTACAGAAGGCTCGGTTAGTATCAGGAAATACCTCAAACATTTTAAATTACATTAATCGTTCGAAGTGGTGCTGCAATCTTGGTGCAAATTTGCTGCAATATTGGTGCAAAAGTTACTGCAATTTCGTTGCAAAATTTCTGAAAAGTTGGTGCAAAGTTGCTACAATGTTGGTGAAATGTTGCTACATTTCTGGTGTAAAAATTACTGCACATTCAATGCAAAATTTCTGAAAAGTTGGTGAAAAGTTGCTACAATGTTGGTGCAATGTTGCTACATTTCTGGTGTAAAAATTACTGCACATTCAATGCAAAATTAATGAAAAGATGGTGCAATGTTGCTACAATCTTGATGCAAATTTGCTGCAATGTTGGTGCAAAAATTACTGAAATTTCGTTGCAAATTTGGTGCAAAGTTGCTACAATGTTGGCGCACAGCAACTGAATTATTGGTGTACATTTGCTGCAATGTTGGTGCAAAGTTGCTGCAAGTGATTCAGTTTGTGGAAATTAGGATTAAAAACAGTTTTTGAACAAATTTGAAAATATTTTACTTTCAGCGTCTCTGTGGAAACTCGATTCCATCTTTCTTGAACGTTATTCACACGGACGAAGACCCGCCAACTTTTAACAGAACTAATAAATTTACAAGAGGTTTCCAGAATCTTATAGACGCATACGGAGTGGCCTCATATCGCGAAGCAAATCCTGCTCTTTATACAATTATCACTTTCCCTTTCCTTTTTAGTATTATGTTCGGTGATGCCGGTCACGGTAAGTTTTTTTTTTAATTTTTTATTATCAGTTCTAAGGGATCATCCATAAACTGCGTTGCGTTACCAATTGTTGGTTATTTTTTAGGTACATTTTTAACGAAAAATTGAATAGTTAAACTTTAAATTAAAAAAAAAGATTCAAATAAATACAAAAATTATTTTTTTACGAAAGCGTTAATTTTTTAAACCAAATTATTGAACTTTCAATAAAGAGTGACGAATTTTTCATAAAAAATGTTTAAATTCTGAAATTAAAAATAAGACATTTTGATAAAAAAAGTTAATTTTATAGCAAGTTAGATGAATTTCCAACAAAATGCAAGACATCTAAACCAAAATGTTAAATTTTCAACTTAACGAGATTAATTTTCAAGAAAAAAACGACTTTTTAACAAAATAAATCAATTTTAATCAAAAGTTGAATTTTTTACTTAAAAAACTGTTTTTTTATTTAAAAAATTATTATTTATTATATTAAAAATTTTTAAAAATGGAATATAGGAAAATTTTTAATTGCCAAAGTAATGTTTCCACAATAAAAAAAAGATATTTTCAATAAAACAGTGTAATGTCCAACCAATGATAAATTTTTAACCAAAAATATGAATTTTCAATTAAAAAAACATAAATTTTGAAACAAAAAGATTATTTTACTACCAAAAAAGTCTTATGTTTTGAAATAAATTTCAAGAATTATTCAACAAGAAGTTGAATTTTTAAAAAAGAAAGAAAAGAAAAAAATTCTGATTTCTACGAAAATAGTTTGAATTTATAACCTAGTTGTTAAATTTTTAACCAAAAAAATTAATTTTGAAACAAAAAATTGGATTTTTTACTGAAAAAATGAATATTTAAACAAATTCAAGAAACCAAATTCTCAACCAAAACGTAGAAATTTCAACTAAAAAAAATACATTTATGAGTAAAAAAAAAATTTTTTACCAAAAAAGAATTTTTTTTAATAATATTTGAAGAATTCTTAACTAAATGTTGAATTTTTAAGAAATACATTTTTTTAAAATTTTTACGCAGGTAGTTCAACTTCAAAACGTAGTTGTCACATTTTTAACGAAAAGAAACGAATTTTTAGCAAAGTTCAAGAATTCTTAATAAAAAAATTGAATTTCTAACTAAAAAAGATAAATTTTTTACAGATAAAAAATTTTTTTTAACAAAGCTTAAGAATTCTCAACGAGAAAATTCTATTTTCAAGAAAGAAAAGATTTTTTTAATTTAATTAGGTTCTTCAAACCTAATATTTAATTTTCTACCGAAAAAAAAATTTTTTGACAAAATTCAAGAATTCTCGGCTAAAAAGTTGAATTTTTAAAAAAGAAATTATTTTTTTTTAATTTTAAGAAAGTAGTTTAAACTTAAATCTTAGTTATTAAATTTTTAAGCAAAAGATGAATTTTTAAACAAAAGATTATTTTAATACCAAAAAATACGAATTTTTAACTGAAAAACATGATTTTTTAAACAAAAATACTAATTTAATACCAAAAAGGTTGCATTTTTAAGAAGGACAGAATTTTTTTTTTTAATTTTCAAAAAAGTAGTTAAAATTTAAAACCTGCTTAAATTCTCAACCAAAGAATCAAAAGTTTTTAACAAAATTCAAGAAATTTTCAACCTAAATGTTGAATTTTCTACCAAAAAAGAGTAATTTTTAAAGAAAAAAAATATTTTACAATCGTAAAAGATGAACTTTTAACTAAAAAATATATTTCTTTAAACGAAAAATTTAATTTTCTGCGGAAAAAATTTTTTCTCAACAAAGTTCAAGAAGTCTGAAGAAAACAGTTGAGTTTTTAACTAAAAAAGAGGAATTTATAAGTAAAACATATTAATTTATTACTAAAAAGACGAATTTCCAATAAAATTCAAGAATTCTAAACCAAAGAGATGTATTTTTAAGAAAGAAAAAAATTTCTAATTTTTAAGAAAGTAATTCCACTTTAAAATACAGTTGTTAAGTTTTTAACCAAGAAGCTAAATTGTGAAATAAAAAGAGAATATTTTTAACAACAAAAAATAGAATTTTTAACAAAATCCGAGATTCCGTAACCTAACAGTTAAAGTTTCAGATAAAAAAATATGAATTTTTAAAGAAAAAAGATTAATTTATTACCAAAAAGACGAATTTTCAACTAAAAAGTTAAATTTTGAATAAAAAAACATGAATTTCTAAACAAAAAGGTTAATGTACTACTAAAAAACACGATTTTTTAAATAAATTTCAAGATTTTGAAACTAAAAGTTAAATTTTTGAGGCAGAAAGAAAAAGAAAAAAAGTTTCCAACTTTTAAGAATTTCTAAATAAAAAAGATGTATTTTTTATCAAAAAGACGAATTTTAATTAATTAATTTAGAAACGAACAAAATTATTAGTTTACTTTATAGTTTACTTTCGGAAAAAAAGGTTTATTTAAATTTTAAAATGTTACAAATTTTTAATTTTAAAATTTGAGTTGTTAAAAAAAATTTATTTAAAATTTGAAGAAAAAAAAATTGATTTTATGTTTTATATTTAAAAAATTTGGCTTTAAGAACAAAATTTTCCTATTTAAAAAAATGGTTAAAAACAAGAAAAAAAAATCATTTTCATGCCAAACTTCATGTATATACGTGTAACAATGCTTTTACTGTGAACGTCCCCCTCCCTACCTGCTGCTCACCGTAGATTTTGTGAGACCTCTTCCCCCTCTCCCTAAAGTTGCAACGTAGTTTCTGGACAATCCCTAATTTTTGAACACGGAAAAAATCCGGATGAAGGGTGGAACCAAATACCTTGGAGCCAATATTGTTTGTGTGGACTGGACCTCTATCGGTTCGAAAATGGAACTACGGTAGTTCATTTTTCTTGGGAACAGCTTGATTCTCGGCTAGCGGACGCCCGACATACCAGTATCGAGACAGCATTGCTTCTGCGGATGCGGGACTAGAGTAATCTTAGAGAAAAAGTTCATGCTGTTCGATGCTGGTATGCCAGGAGTTTGGAAGAAGCGGGAGACGATACGTTCTACTAGCTAGACGCGAACGTTCCCGAGCTGGACCGAGTGCGCGTCAATAAACGCGTGCGCAGTCGGTCGAGCTCGACGACGTTCGGGTCTAGCTAGAAGAACGCATCGTCTCCCGCTTCTTCCGAACTCCTGGCATACCAACGTCGAACAGCGCGAGCTTTTTCTGTTGGATTACTTTAGTCTCGCATCCGCAGAAGCAATATGGTCTCGATACTGGTATGTCAGGCGTCCGATAGCCCCGAGTCCCACCGACTGCGCTTCGATAAACGCGTGCATGATATGGTTGTTGTTCGCGCACGCCTTTATCGAAGTGCAGTCGGTCGAGCTCGGGGACGTTTAAGTCTAGCTAGTAGAAGTCGTCACCCGCTTCTTCCGAACCTCTGGCATACCAACATCGAACAGCACGAGCTCTTTCTATTGCATTACTCCTCCACCCGGATTTTTTTCCGTGTATATAAAAAGTGTATATACAATATGAAAGACATGGTCTTCAGGTTTGCTGATGACGATCTTTGGACTCTACATGGTTATATGGGAAAAGAAGTTGTCCGCGAAGAAAACTAATAACGAGATCTGGAACATCTTCTTTGGAGGTCGTTACATTATTCTTCTGATGGGTTTGTTTTCCATCTACACTGGTATCATCTACAACGACGTGTTCTCAAAATCGGTTAACGTGTTCGGATCTAGTTGGATTGCAAAGTACAACTACAGTACGCTGCAGCACAACCATCATTTGCAGCTCAATCCAAATCAAGAGGGCTACAAGCAAGTGCCCTATCCCATGGGTTTGGATCCGGCCTGGATGGTTGCCGAAAATAAAATTATCTTTCTCAATTCCTACAAGATGAAGCTCTCAATCATCTTCGGGGTTTTGCACATGGTTTTCGGAGTCTGCATGAGTGTAGTCAACATTGTGTAAGTTTTTTTCTTCAGTCTGTCAATCTATCAAAAATTTATCGTAATATTTAAAATATTTTCATTTGCATAAAACAGACATTTCAAGAAGTATGCGAGTCTTGTTCTTGAATTCTTGCCACAACTTCTCTTCCTGATACTTCTGTTCTTCTACATGGTAATGCTCATGTTCATAAAGTGGATTCTCTACGGAGCTACTGAAGAAGGTAAGAACGAAGGACAACCACCATAAAATTTTCCTATCCTAATCTGAGAAAAGACAAAAATAAAAATTTCTTTCGTCTCTTTCGTTTTTATTGTTAGGAAATTACAATAATAAAAAAAATTGTGAATAATATTCACCCACGTTTCGGTACTCATAGAGCACATTTATCAAAGTAAGAAAAATTGGATCAGGTAGGAGCAGCAACGAAACAACGATGTTCTCTCTTTGATACCTAAGAGAGAGAAAACTTTTCGGTACTCCTATAGTATTTATTTTTATTAATAAAAAAATAAAATGTTGTCACAGGCTTAAGATGGTTGTAGCCGAACATGTATTATTAATTATTATTATTATCAAACCACAATAAAAACTCTTTTTAAACAATATTCACAAACGTTTTGGTACTCTTTCAACACCCTGATCAAGATAAGAAAAATTTGAGCAGGCAGGAACAGCAACGAAACAACGATGCTCTTTCTTTGATATCTCAGTATACAAAATCTGAACGATGTTTCGGTACTTATACAGTATTTATTATTAATATTTTCATCAAACCACCATAAAATAAACATTTGTAAGTAATATTCACCAACGTTTCGGTACTCATAGAGCACTCATGTATCAAATAAAGAGCATCGTTATTTCGTTGCTGTTCCAACCTGCTCAAAATTTTCTTTTTTTAATAATGGTGATGTATTAAAAATAAAAAAGACGAAAGAAATAAAAAAAAGAATGAAGGGAGTTTAGTTGGTTGTCCAAAATGATTTAAAAGAAACAAAAAATGTTTTTTTTTTCAGATGTAAAATACCAACCAACATGTGCGCCTTCCGTACTCATCACTTTCATAAACATGATGCTCTTCAAGCATTCCAAGGTTGCCGATGGTTGTTCCGAGTACATGTTTGATGGTCAGAGTGAACTGCAGAAATTCTGTGTATTTGCTGCTCTTCTCTGTGTGCCGGTTATGCTTTTCGGGAAACCGTTGTACACAGTTTTTGCCAAAAAGAAGCCAGGAAGAACAATGGTGAGGATGGATTAAATTTTTCAATTTTCTTCTTCAAATATTATTTTTAACAGGGCCTAAAATGTCTCGTAGTCTTAATCAATTTTGCCTACTCGGAAAATTATTTGCCTTGAATTAAAAAAAAAAAATTTATCGGAACAAAACATCATTTCTTGGAAACAAAAGAATTAATTATTATTTAAATTTAATGAACTATTCTATGTCTGGAAACCAATAAATTTTAGTTCAAGGTTTAGTATTTTTGGTTGAAACATCATAATTTGCTAGAAATTATATTTCTTCTTTGACTGAAAAATCTTTCTTTGTATGAAAATATATTTTTCACATAAAAATTCAAGTCTTTTATAGAAAATTCCTCTTTTTGGTTTCAAAATTCATTTTCTTTCGTTAAAGGCTTTTGGTTAAACTTCACTTTTTTGTATTAAAAATTAAAATCCTTTTTTAGTTGAATTATCAACTATTACATTTTACGTTAAATATTATTTGCAGTCTAAAAAATTCATTTTTTTGTAGACGATTCAAAAGTTTGCTAGAAAATAAACTATAGTTTAAAAATTAATTGTTCTGCTAAAAATTGATATTTTTGCTCTGAAATTTTGTTTATTTTTTTTACAAAAAAAATATTTCTTGGTTGGAAATTCAACTGCTTAGTGAAAAATTCTTAATTCCTGATAGAAAGTGCAATTTGTTTGAAAAATTTATTTAAAAATTAATAATTTGCTGAATATTTATATCTTTCCGTTGAAATTTGTTTTCTCTTTTTTATAGAAAGTTAATTTTTTAGAAAGTTTAAGTGTGTTGTGGAAAATTCTTATTTTATGATAAAAAATTTAACCTTTTTGGATAAAAATCGTCTTTTTATGGGCAAAATTCAACCTGCTTGTTTAAAAAATAATTCATTTGTTGAAAATTCGTATTTTTGAGTTGAAAAATAATTCTTGGTAGAAAATGCAATTTTTTTGTGGAAAATTATTTTTTTGTATTAAAAAAATGCAACTTTTTAATGAAAATTCTTATTTTTTAATAAAAAATGCATCGGTTATGTAGAAAAATCGTCCTTTCATGTTTGTTTGAAAATCAATTCTTTTGTTGGAAATTCATATTTTCTTGATGAAATTTATTTATTTTTTTATTGGAAAATATTTTTGGCTAAAGAATTTCACTGTTTTATTGAAAAATTTTATTTTCTGATAAAAATTCAACTTTTTCGTTGAAAATTAATTTCTTTTGGTAAAAATATAATGATCTTTGTGAAAAATGTACTTCTTTGATGGAAAATTAGTTTTTTTTCGTTAAATTTAAATTTTTTCATTGGAAATTAAAATCATAAAATCTTTTTTGGTTGCAAATTGAACTATTTTGTTCTTATTTCTTGATAAAAAATTTATCGGTTTCGTACAAAATTCGTCTTTTTATGTGTGCAATTCAACTATTTGTTTGAAAATTAACTGTTTTGTTATTTTTTTTATTTGATTAAAATACCAACTATTAAATTTTTGTAAAAACTTATCTGTTTTAGTTGAAAATTTAACTAATACTTATTTGAAAGTGAAACTATTTTTTGTAAATTAATTTTTTTGGTTGAAAGTTGATTGTTTAAGTGAAATATTTATTTCTGGTTAGAAATTAAACTATTTTGTTAAATAATGAACTTTTTTATTGAAAAATTCGACTATTTGGTTAAAAGTTCATTTTTTTGTTGTCGAAGGCACCTCTTTGATAGAAAACTGAATTATTTAGTCCACTTGATGAATCATTATTTTAGTTAAAAATTAATATTTTTTATTTTTTTCCGATGCGAAAAAAATCAACTTTATCCACTTAAAAATTACCCGCAACAGAAATGAAAACAAATGAAAATTCGTTTTTTCTATGAATCCATTCTTTTGCCTAAAAATTTAATCAGTTTGTTTAAAAATTCAAATAATTAGTTTAACATTGCCTTATTTTCATGAAAAATCTCCATATTTCCCCTCTTTTTAGATCATTTTAAGCCAGAAAAAACAAATTGTAATCTTCACAGCGATTTCAAAGTAATTTTTACCCGCAACAAAAATTACCTTCACATGATAAGATTTACCCATAACATTGGAAATGGTTACCATGTCAACGGTATTGAATCTTGTTTGATGTCGTTGCGAAAAAAATCAACTTTATCCACTTAAAAATTGCCCGCAACAGAAATTCCCTTCTGTTTTTTCTGTGAACCTGTGATGTCTCTTATTGGCACAGTTCAAAAACCTTTTTTGTTAAAAATTGAACTATTTAGTTACAAATGTATCTCTATTGTAGAAAAGTCGTCTTTTTTATGAATCTATTGTTTTATTAAAAAATTTAATCAGTTTGTTTAAAAATGTTTCCCCACTTTTTAGATCATTTTAACACAAAAAAACAAAATGTAATCTTCACAGCGATTTCAAAATAATTTTTACCCGCAACAAAAATTACCTTCACGTGATAAGATTTACCCATAACATTGGAAATGGTTACCATGTCAGCTCTATTGAATGCTGTGTTTTTTCGATGCGAAAAAAAATCAACTTTATCCACTTAAAATTTACCCGCAACAGAAATGCCCTTCTTTGTTTTCTGTGAAGTCTCTTATCGATACAGTCAAAAAAGCTTCTTTCTTGCCTTCTTCTTGTGAGTGAAAAGAGGGAGTGGTGCTAGAATTTGAGACATTTTAGGCACGGAATTCTGTTATCTTCCAATTATTCTTCTTTAAATTTGAAAAAATTAAAATTCTCCTAAAGGCGAACGGTTCTGCATCTCAGGACATTGAATTGCAGCCCGAAGGTTTTCCAGTGATTCCAGCAATTTCAGGGGGCGAAAAAGTTGAGCACGAGGATGAAGCCTTCAGTGAAGTAATGATCCATCAAGCGATACATACTATCGAGTATGTACTCTCCACAATATCACATACTGCTTCGTATTTGCGTCTCTGGGCCTTATCACTGGCCCATGCTCAACTCTCGGAAGTACTGTGGAACATGGTCCTAAATAAGGGCCTGGCTGCTGAAGATGGTGACTACATCAGCAGCATCAAGTTGTTTGTCGCCTTCGGGGCCTGGGCCCTTTTTACCCTCGCCATTCTGGTCATGATGGAGGGCCTCTCTGCCTTCTTGCACACTCTTCGTCTTCACTGGTACGCTAACTATCTTTCAAATTATTCATCAATCTCGACAACTTTATTTCAGAACTCTTCACTTGCCCAATTTCCTCTTCTCTCATTTCCCTTGCTTCCCCCTTGATTATTTCCCCTATTTCTCTTACCATCATTTCCCCTACTACCCTCACCATTACTTCCCCTCACTTCCCCTACTTCCGATCTCATCATTTCCCCTTTCACATATTTTCGTAATCCCCTTACCTCATTTCCCCTCTCCCCTTATATATTTCCCCTAACGTCCCTACTTTTCCTTATACATTTTCCCCAAATCCCCTCCCCTTATTTCCCCAAATCCCCTCATATTATTGTCCCTCTCTTCCCCTATTTTTCATATCCTTATTTACAATCGCTTCCCCTAATTTCGCTTACCTCGTTCCTTCTTCCCCTACCCTAATTTCCCCTACTTCCTCTTCTATATTTTCCCATAATTCCCCTTTCCTCATTTCCTCTCTCCCTTTATATTAGTTCCCCTACATACGGCATTCTGTCTGTCCCTTCCGTATTTCTCCTATTACCTCTCCCTCATTTCCCCTCCAACTCAATTTATTTCACATCAATTTCTGTACTGTCCCCTTCCCTACTATAATTTCCATCCCCTATATTTCCCCTACTTCCCCATTACATTTTTCCGAAACCCCGTTCCCTAATTTCGCCTCTACCCTCATATTGTTTCCCCTTACGCCCCCTACTTCCTCTTATATATTTTTTTCTATTTTCACCCTCCCCCACGTTAGTTCCCCACACCCCTGATATTATTCCGCCTCATTTCCCTTAATTCCTATATCTTCATTTACAATCACTTTCCTTGCTTTTTCTTACCCTATTCCGTCTCCCCCTAATTCCCCTTCCATATTTCCCCTTCCACAATTTCCCCTCTTTCATAACATTCTTCCCCTCACTTCCCCTACTTTCCCTTCCCTGATTTCTTCTTCCCATGTCTTATTTCCCCTACTTCTCCATGCATATTTTCCCCTTGCTCCCCTTCCCTAACTTCCCATCACCTCTCGTATTATTTCCCCTTATTTCACATCGCACTTTGTATTATTTCCCGTTACCCATCGTAGTTTTCCCCTAATTTCCCTTCCCTCCTTTCTCCTCACCAGTCATATTATTTCCCCGCAATTTCCCTACCTTTCCCATTTCTCATTTTCCCTGCCATCCCTTCCCTCTTTAAATTCTCTTAATTCCAAAAATAAATTAAAAACATTTTTGGCGATTTTAAACGGCTTCAAAACTTACAAAAGAAATTCGTTCAGATTCCTAGGAAAATTTTTTATGATTTTTTATTTTGTAAAATAATTTTAAGAGAATATCGCGGAAGATTTCGAAAGATTTACAAATTTACTAAAAAAAAAATCTGGAATATTTTAATGTAATTTAAAATTATTTTTTTTTTTCTTAAGAAAAATTCAAATCGAGTATTTGAATTAACAGAAAATGTAGGTTTTTTAGGATTGCTATCAAAATATTAAAATATTTTTAAGGATTTTGAAAGGTTTTTAAAACAATAAAAGAAATTCCGTGAGATTTCTTTTTTTTTGTTTGGATTTTATAAAATATGCTTAAAAGAAGATCGAGAAAGATTTTAAAAGGGTTTTAAAATTATTAGACAACGATCTGGAAGAATTTCAAAGAATTTTTAGAAATTTTAGAAAACTTCGAATCAAATATTCGAATTCCTGAAGTTTTCTAAAAGATACAAAAATAATTATAAACTATAATTATAAAAATAATAATTTGGAAGGAATTTTAAAGTTTTAAAAACAATAGAAAAAATTTTCTTAAGTTCCTGGGAAAATTTCTAATGATTTTTTTTTGTAAAATAATTTTAAGTGAATATCAAAAAAGAAATAAAAAGATTTCTGAAATTATTAAAACAGAATCTGGAAGAATTCATTGCAATTTTTAAAAATTTTAGAATTTTTTTTAGATTTTAAGAAAAATTCAAATGAATTATTAGAATCCCTCAAGACTCCTGTAAAATTTTTAATAATTTTTCATTTGGTAAAATAATTTTAAGACAATAGTAAGAAAGATTTCAAGAGATTAAAAAAATTATTAGAAAATAACCTGAATGAATTTATTGCAATTGTTTAAAATTTTATAATTTTTTTAGATTTTAGCAAAAATTTTTAGCAAAGGCTTCGAAACAATAGAAACCAACTCTTTAAATTTCCTGGGAAAATTTTGAAAAATTATTTTGCAAAGCATTTTTCAGAGCATATTGAAAAAGATTTGAAAAAATTTCCAAAAATATTACAAAGAATATGGAAAAATTTAATGCAAATTTTAAACTTTAAGAAAAATTCGAAACTTTTTAAGTATTTAAAAAGGTTTTGATACAATAAAAAAATCATTAAAATTTGTGAAAAAAATTTTAATGAGTTTTTTTTTTACAAAATAGTTTGAAAAGAATGTTGAAAAAGATATTAATAGATTTGGAAAATTATTAAAAAAATTATCTGAAAAATTTTAATGCAATTTTAAAAACTTTACATTTTTTTTAATCCTAAGAAAAATTTGAATCAATTATTTGAATTCCTGAATTTCTCTGAAATATACAAAAATAACTTTCAACTTTAATAGACTTGAGCATACTTAACACAAAATTTAGATTTTTAAGGGTTTCGAACAAAAATTTTTGAAGATTTTTAAAGATTTTGAAAGATTTCAAAACGAAAGAAAATTTTTTTTCAAGATTTTTCAAATCAAAACGAAATGTAGTTTTCTTTCCGATTTCAAAAAAAAAATTGAGAACATTTTTAAGCATTTCGGAAGGTTTAGAAAAAAAAATATCAAGTTTTCTGAGAAAATTTCACATGATTTTTTATTTTGCGAAATAATTTTGAGAAATAATTTAAGAAGACTTCGAAAGAATGCCAAAATTATTGTAAAAGAATTTAGAAGAATGTAATGCAATTTTTTTAATTTTACGGAAAATTTGAAACAATTTTTACAGTTCCTAAAATTTTATGAAGCAGAAAGATAATTTTAGATTTCAAAAGGTTTCAAAAAACTTTAAACAAAATTGAGACGATTTTGAAAAATTTTCAGAAATTCATCCTAAGATTCCAGAAAAAATTTTTATGTTTTTTTTGTTTTGCCAAATAATTTAAGAAAATATTGAAAACGATTTCAAAAGATTTCCAAAATTATATTAAAATAATCTGGAAGATTTTAATTCAATTTAAAAAAATATTAGAATGTTCTTTCATTTAAAAAAAGTTCAAATTAATTTTTGGAATTCCTGAAATTCTCGGAAAGTTACAAAAATAATTTTACAAATTTACACAAAATTTAGATTTTTTCAGATTTCTAACAAAAATTTTTTTAAATTTGAGTATTTTAAATGTTGCAAAACGTATAAATAAATAAATTTTCGAGGAAAATTTTAAATGTTATTTTATTTTACAAAACCATTTTGAGAATATATTGAAAGAGATTTTAAAAGAATTCCAAAATAATTAGAAAAGAATTAAGAAAATTTCAATACAATTTTTTAAATTTTACGGAAAATTGGAAACAATTTGTAGAGTCTCTGAAATTTTCTGAAAAAGAAAGATAAATTCAGATTTAGAAAGGTTTAACACACTTCAAACAAAATTTAGAAGATTTTTAAGCATTTTGAGAAGTTTCAAAACAAAAGAAAAAAATTCTTGAGGTTCCAAGAAAAATTTTTAATGCTTTTTTATTTTTCAACAGAATTTTAAGCAAATATTTACAACGATTACAAAAGATTTCTAAAGATTTCCAAAATTATATTAAAATGTAGATTTTTTAAAATCTCAAACAAAATTTTTTTTTCAGTTTGAGTATTTTTAAATGTTATCTTATTTTGCAAAATAATTTTGAGAAAATATTGAAAAAGATTTCAAAAGAATGCCAAAAATATTAGAAAAGAATTCTGAAGATTTAATTGCAATTTTTTAAGTTTTACGGAAAGTTCGAATACATTTTTAGAGTTCCTGAAATAAATAAATTTCCTATAGAAATTTTAAATGTTTTTTTATATTTCGAAATAGTTTTAATAAAATGCAGAAAAAGATTTCAAAAGATTTCTAAAATTATAATAAAATATCAGGGAGATTTTAGTTCAATTTGTAAAAATTTTAGAATTTTTTTTCATTAAAAAAAGTTCGAATGAGTTTTTGGAATTCCTGAAATTCTCTGAAAGTTAAAAAAATAATTTTACAAATTGAAACAAAATGTAGATTTTTTAAGCTCTCTAACAAATTTTTTTTCAATTTGAGTATTTTTAATTGTTATTTTATTTTACAAAATAATTTTGAGAAAATATTGCAAAAGATTTCAAGAGTATTCCAAAAATATTAGAAAAGAAGTTTGAAGATTCTATTGCAATTTTTTTAATTTTACGGAATATTCAGATCATTTTTCAGACTTCCTGAAATAAATAAATTCCCTGTACAAAGTTTAAATGTTTTTTTATAATTCGAAAAATATTTAATAAAATATTGAAAAAGATTTTAAAAGATTTCTAAAAATATATGAAAATAATCTGGAAGATTTTAATTGAATTTGTAAAAGTTTTTTAATTTTTGTTTCATATAAAACAGTTCGAAATAATTTTTGGAATTCCTGAAATTCTCTGAAAGTTGCAAAAATAATTTTACAAATTGAAACAAAATGTAGATTTTTACGATTTCTAACAAAATGTTTTTTTAATTCCAGTATTTTTAAATGTTGCAAACCAAACAATGAAATAAAACTTAAATGTTATTTTATTTTTGCAAATAATTTGGAGAAGATATTGAAAAAGATTTCAAAATAATTCCAAAAATATTAGAGAAGAATTTGGAGATTTAAGGCAGTTTTTAAATTTTACGGACAATTAAAATCAATTTTTAGAGTTTCTGAAATAAATAAATTTCCTATACAAATTTTAAATCTTTTTTATTTTTCAAAAAAAAAATTAATCAAATATTGAAAAAGATCTTTAAAGATTTCTAAAATTATATCAAAATAATAATTCTCTGAAAGTTACAAAAATAATTTGACAAATTGAAACAAAATGTAGATTTTTGAAGATTTCTAACAAACATTTTTTTTAATTTGATTATTTTTAAATGTATTTTTAAATATACAAATTTTTAATGTTTTTTTATATTTGGAAATAATTGTAATAAAATATTGAAAAAGATTTTAAAAGATTTCCAAAATTATAATAAAATATCTCGAAGATTTTAATTCAATTAAAAAAAAGTTATCATTTTCAATTTAAGAAAAATTTTAATCAATTCTTTGAATTCCTGAAATTCATTGAAAGATACAAAAATAATTTTAGACTTAAAAGGATTTCAACAAAATTGAAGAATAATGTCCTAATTTTAAGATATCCAACAAAAAATTTAAAAGATTTTCGAGGATTTTGAAAGATTGCAAAATAAATAAATAAATTTTCTGGAAAAATTTTAAATGCTATTTTATTTTACAAAATAATTTTGAGAAAATATTGCAAAAGATTTCAAAAGTATTCCAAAATTATTAGAAAAGAGTTTTGAAGATTTTAATGCATTTTTTTTTAATTTTACGAAAAATTCAAATCAATTTTTAGAGTTCATGAAATAAATAAATTTTCTATACAAGTTTTTAA
>JAAAKG020059434.1:0-17921 GCA_010014905.2 Druon quercuslanigerum | reverse complement strand
CACACACACACACACACACACACACACACACACACATATATATATATATATATATATATATATATATATATATATTGAATACTTGATGTTTTATTTGGTGAATAATAGTACATAAGAAAGAACTAATGCAAGAGGTATGCAAAATGAACTTGACTTAAATAATTAATTTTACCAAAAACATAAAACATCCTCTTATACGTGTCTGGAGTTTAATTAAAAGTGAAGCACAACGCTAAAGAACCCTCTTAGTTTATTCTAGCGTTCCTTTGATATTAGTTGTTATACGTTTCTTCTCTTCCCCCAGTGGTTCTCAGATAGTTTTGTCGAAAACTTAATCAAAGACACACCATTAACGGCATGTACAACATATGTATGAAATTAATTCGAATCTTAACAAAAAAATATTTTCTTAGTTGCAAAGAATTGATCCAAAAACTGCACTAAACAGCAAAATAAAACAAAAGTGAGTGTTCAAATGAGACAATTTGTCTTACTGTTAAAATTAGTTTTTTTAACTGATCCAATCGGTTACGTTTTCAACTAAAAAAAGTAATTTTTCTACAAAAATGGAAAAGTTAAATTTTCAATCAAGGTAGTTAAATTTTTAAACAAAAGAGATGCGTTCTTAATTAAAATGAAAAATGTTCAACCAAAAAAAGAATTTTTAACTAGAAAAAAGATGAGTTTTCACAAAATAGTAAAATTGTCAACTAAATGCATGAATTTTCAACGCAAGTGTTTAGGTTTTCATAGAAAAATCAATGTTTAGCAAAGCAGCTCATCTTGCAGCTAAGTGGTTGAATTTTCCATCAACAAAATGTATTTTTCTCAAAAGAAAATTAATTTTCTATTAAAAAATTGTCTACAAAAAAAGACCAATTTTCAGCAAAAGGCATGAATTTATTGAACTGAATAGTTGAATTTTAAACCACGGAGATGAGTTTTCAACTAAAGTGACGAATATTCAACCAAAAAAATAAATAATTTATAATAAAGAATTAGTTCAACATTCAAGCAAATATTTAAATTTGTAAACAAAAACAAAAAAAGTAATTTTCCGACAAGAAAATTAATTTTGTATAAAAATACGAATTTTCAAAAAATGCCTGAATTTCTAATCAAATCATAGAATTCACTAATAAAATGATCAATTATCAACCAAAAAGGAAAAAGGAAAATTTTTGCAAAAAAGCAAAATAGTTAAAATCTTAACAAAATTCATACATTTTTAACTATAAAATAATGAATATTCAACTAAATACATTTTTTTATAAAGTACGTAAACTACCAACCAAGTAGTTAAATTTTAATACAGGAAGATTAATATTCTAAAAAAAAGAACAATTTTTAACCAAAATTTTTAATGTAAAAACTAAAATAGATTAATTTTTAAACAAAAAAAGAAAAAACGAAGTTTGAAGAGAAAAGTTAAATTTTTAACCAAACAAATAAATATGCTACTAAAATGAAGAATTATTAGCCAGAAGAATGAATTTTTAACGAAGCAGTTTACTAAGAAGATTACTAAGAAGTTTTAAATCGAAAACAGTGGAATTGAACCGAAAGATGAATTTTTAATAAAATAGTTGAATGTTAAAGCAAGTATGCGGTGGAATTTTGATTTGAAAAAGATCAATTATCAACCGAAAATGGAAAATTTAAATTTTCAATTATTCAAATTAACTTTTGACAAAAAAGAATAACGAATATTAACTGAAATAGTTCAAGATACATCAGAAAGATTAATTTTTAATACCGTTTTTTTCACCAAAAAAGGTTTTAATTTTTAATTTAAAAAATGTGAAAGTCAAATAAAGAGATATAGTTTGAACCACGAAGGTTCACTACATTTATTAAATTGTAGGAATTCAGTAAAGAATGTTAATTTACGAATATCCGAGGACACGGAGGCAGTAAGAGCGCATCAAATTTTCGCTCGCTAGAACGAAGTTCTAGGAGTAGAAGAAGGTTCTTTAACAAAATTTAAATGTTGATTTTAAAAGGAAATATCAGGATGTTAAAATTTATTGCGTATCCTTTTTCACTCAGAAAAAAAGTTGTGGCGTTCTTAGTTTTCAAATAAAAGGAAAAAGGGCCGTTTTGGGAAAAATCAATGTTTATTCCTTTTTTCCCTTCAACTCGTGCTCAGCTTGTAAGTTTTCAAAATTTTTCAATTAAATTCTCAGAGGTTTCTCAGAAACTTCCAGGTGCCCTTTGCCTGATAGAACAATTATAATTTGAAAATCTGTATTTAGAAAAACGATATTATTTTTTGCTGTCGCAGGGCCTATATTGGATTTTTATGTCATCGTTAGAATTAAAAAAATATCCTAAAAATTCTACCGATAAACGAAAGGCTGCAACATATAAAAGTCCGAATTTACGTCTGGCACTAGAAAAAAATAATAACGTTACTAAAGAATCATTTTCAAACTCTGATTACTCTGTCAATCAAAGAAATGAAAATCCTTGATAATTTGATTGAAAAATTTTGAAAACTTACAAATTGAGCACGAGTTTAGGCGAAAAATGATTTGAAATAGATTTTCTTCAAGGAGTTCGTTTTTTTTACTTTAGTTTAAGAAATAAAAAACTATAATTTTTTTTCGACTAGAAGAAAATGTGCAGTTACATTTAATATTTAGAAACATCCTTAAAAAATTAAAATGTTTGAACAATTTTTTTTAAAGCCACCAGGGGACTTCGTATTTTGTCCGAAAAAATTGTTTGTGCCTTATTGTAACTGGGCCCATAATAAATCAGTAAGTCAGTCACTTAAAGTAACTTATTGTTTTAGTTAGAAATATTGACTGATTCATGTGTTAAAACGACTGTTCTATCCGTAGAAATTACTAATTTTTTATTCGATGTAGGCTTGAATAATTTAGTTAGTCAAATTTTGACTGGCTTCAATTTAGAATGTGTACCATACACCATTACTTCATAAGAATTTTTAAATAATAAGAATAATATAGAATATACATCACACTTCATTAATTGATCGAGTTTAAAAAAAAATAGTGACTGACCTCTCCACTGTAGACGTCAGAGGCATAGAGGAGGTCAAAAGGTAGAGCTGCTACGAGGTCGACCAAGAACCAACTTTTCAAGTAATTCACAGCGATGCTTTTGCTGTTGCTGACTACCTCTCCTTTCCTGTTCACGTACGTTGTCCGAAAGTTGAAAATGATATCTGCGAAGGGAAAATCAAGTCTGAAATTCTTTCATTGACTCTTAGAATATAAAACTTTTAAACACTATTTGCTGATAAGATCAATTCACATCTATGAAGTGTTCAATGAAACATAGAGAATGGAATACGTAAACCAAACCGAAATCAGCTGGGAATCTAGAATTTGATTAAATGCACAGGAATAATCTTGAATTTTTATTAAATGCACCTGTATATAATTAAATTCCGTTAATCACAGTTGAAATGTCTTAAATCTGTTTGAAGTTGTTTAACTTCGTTCAAATTAGCTCAAGACCAATTCTATTTTAAATAAGACAACATTTCAACAAAAATCTAGGTCATGATTTCAGAATTATTTTTTATTTGAATATGTCATTCTAGAGTACAAATAAAGAGACGTGTATCTCGCAGTTTGACCACTAAATTTTATTTTTGTCAATCTTTTAAATTTTATCTGCGTGTTTCTAAAAAATGACAGAATTTATTTTCAAAATATAGTATTTTCCAAACAAGTATAGATATTCAGGATTTGATTTTCTTTATTTAAGGTGATAATTATGGCTCTTTCCAATGGCTGTTTTAATTACATTTTTGAATCTGGATTTTCTCAAAAATCGTACGTAAAAAAGTTCTAGAAATAGATGGTAATATGTACTACATGCATCTTGAGTTTTTTCTTGCTAAATCCCTAGTGCATATTCAAAAAGTTATTTAAATAAATCGAATTTTCACATTTTCGGAAGACAACAAAAGGTACTAACAAAAACTTTAAATCAAAACTTATACATCTAGAAAAGTTGTACAACAAATTTCTCTTACTTTATCTTGATACCTTGCATCATTTACGAGAAAAAATTAAAATTAAATTTAAAAAATAAACTCGTATAAGCTCGTGTAAGACTGATAGGATCCCTACTTCATATAAGCAAAAACTGTAAACAATTATGGGAAAAAGTAAAAAAAATGCAGGGCTTTCCAGAACACATTCTTGATACTCTTAATCGAAATTTGAAAACATAAAAATAACATTTTTAGAGAATCCCTACTTTTGTAGTTTATGCATATTTGTATAAAGTTCCTGATTTTTAATACAGAGATCTTATCAGTGTTAAATGAGCTAAATCATTTTCAAGATACATATTTTTATATATAATTTTTTAAATTGTATAGGACGAAAGATATCAGGATGAAGCAAAAGATATTTTTGCAGAACTTTTTCAGAGGTTAAAACATTTATGCGAACATTTTTTTGTACTGTTCATGTAAAAATTAGATTTTTCTAAAGCGTTTTTTTTTCAAGTGTTTTTTTGGACTCCAGGGGTAGATTTATGCATAAGTTAAAATGGCAAGTAGATGAAGAAAGACGAAAAATTAAATATTACTGCATTAACGAAATAAAGTTTTCTGCGATAGGTTTTAAAATATAAAATGCTGGAAAAATTATAAAAGTATCATCTTTATTTACAATGTTTCAGGGAGGTGAAAACATTTGTGATCCAGTTATTATTCTAATATTTTTTAAATTCCTTTTTTCGAGTGAGAAGAGAAATAATTTTTACATATTCTCAATATGTATCGATAAATAGTGTCTTAAATTACATTAAATCGTTAAAAATATGCTTGATGAAAATTGATCCTGATCCATATTTCATTCTTATGTCTTAATTTATATTCCCATAAATTCTGATAAGTTTAATTTGCGCAAATTCTCTTAAAGTCGCTTGAATCTAAAATAGTTAAAAAAAGAATAATATTAAATTTACGTAAATTGACAATAATTATATTAAATTTATTGTAAAACTACTTAGATTCTCTTAAATTCATCATTTATTCTCTTCAAATCACGTGTATTATCATCTAGAATAGAGTCAAATTTGCTTGAATTTAATGGAAATTAATTTTCTATAACCTATTGAATCCAATGCCATTCTCTCATAGTAAAAGTTCTCTTAAATTCTCTTGAACTCGTCGTGTATTTAAAAGTCACTTGGATTCTCTAAAATTCTTTTAAATTCCCTTGAATTCACTCTAAATTCTCTGAAATTCTATTGAATTTCGTCCTTTTATTTCTCTAAAATTCAGTTCAGTTTTGTTGAACGTCAAAAGTTGATATTTGTGAGAGCGTATACCATCTATGTTCATGTTTCCATGTTCTCTTCAGTTTGAAACAGAAAGGAAAACTGTATAAATGACGACAGATATTTAAGACATCCTTTATATATAATATGTATATGTGTATCGTGTATCCTTAAAATGCAAACTGTCTATTGCCAAGTCAAAAACTATCAACCTCTACATAGTTTCAGTTCCTCTGGTTAAAGAGAGCCTGTCACATTCATCCGTAATTCAGTAGAATAACTGGCAATGGTCAGACACGAAAAAGAACATTTTATTCCATGCATATCTATCGTATGTGTGCAATAAGTAATTTTTTTTTTACTTCTTTACTTTTCTTTTTAGTCTAAAAAAGCTAAGGTTCGTTCCTTTGAATATATTAAGGTTAAAAAATGCACATATTATTAAATGTTCGTAAAAATAAGCCTTTAGAAGCGGACTGGGATTTACCGACCGACCCGACAACATGCTTGCAGCCGGACCCTAAAAGCCATTGTACTCAATTTAAAAAAAAAGTTCAAAACGTTTCAATTATTTTTAGGAATTAAAATATATTTTAACAGATTTTGAAAGATTTAAAGGATTTTAACAGATTTCAAGTGAATTCGTAGCATTTCTAAGTATTTTAATGATTTTATGGAATGTATGAAGCAATTAAACGTTTTAAATATTTTAATATTTTTAAAAGGTTTTGCCGCAGTCCAAGAGATGCTTTAAAAACTAAGTAAGTGACTTAGTATTATTTTTAAGATTTTAATCATTTTCGAAAAAATTTATGAGGAAATGATTAAATTTCATAATATAACCTTTTAAATTCAAAAAGATTTAAAGGTTTTATGTTATTTTAAATGATTTCAAGGGATTTTAGAGAATGATAAAGATTTTACCGGTTTTTTATAGCATGATTTGAGAGATTTTTATTGCATTTCAATAGATATAAAAAACTCCAAACATTTCATAATATTTCTATAAATTTTAGAGAATTGCATACAAGTTAAGAGATTTCGTATAATTTCAAAGAATTGAAGATAATTTCCAATATTTCGGTTAATATGCGATTTGAAAAAATGTATTTTGGAACAAAAATTGAAGTAAGTCAAAGGATTTAAAAGATTTTCAAACATTTTCAATACATTTATAAAACTTGGAGAGATTTCAAAGGATTTTTAAGATTTTAGGGCATAATTGTGAAAGGTTTGGAAGCTTTGAAACGATTTTATAGGACACATAAGGCTTTGAAATAATTTTATAGGACATATAAGGCTTTGCAATGATTTTATAGGACCTATAAGGTTTTAGGATATTTAAAAATATTCCAAGCTGTTTTTAAATGCTTTTAACAGATTAAATAAGATTTCCAATGATTTAAATTATTTCAAGGGACTGCGAAACCTCTAACGGCATTTAAATAATTTTACAGGATTTCAAAAATTAACATATAATTTCATAATTAATATAAATTTTGATGTTAAAAAGATTACTTCGGATACATAATTTTAGAAGATAAAGAAAAATATTTGTCTGAAGTAATGATTTTCACACTGAAATTTGTATTGATTCAAAATTAAAAACTCGGACATTTATATCTTTAAATGGTAATAAAATCATCCAACAATTAATTTGAATAATTCTTACGTTAATTATCGAATTTAATGAGGGTTTCAAAGAACTTTATAGGATTACAAAGGATTTAACAGATTTTAGGTGTTTTTATAATATTTCCAGGAGAATCAAAAGAAATTAATTTTTTTAAATTTCATGGATCCAATTTTTTCAGTGGATATATGATAGTATGCGCACAAAATTAAGAACTGTACATTTTAAATAAGCCTTATCTGGTTAATTCAGAAACTTCAAAACAAATATTCGCGAATTTAAACTTTTAAAGCTTAACAACTTTAGTTTCAACCTGAACAGTTAACCTATATCAGAATTGCACCTTTAAAATTTCTATAATTTTAAATTAAAATCATAGACATTTTAAAGTTCATAAGAATTATTAAGAGGTATCATATCATGTACACTCTCAGAAATTTCCTCTTAACGATAAAGTCGGTCTTTTAATCGTTAAAGTAGAATACTTTAAAAGCAGATTCGTTTCACTCTTAAACGATCTAGTTTAACGCTGATATGATGTCGACTAAATCATAGAGTCACGCCTTTTCATCTTTAGAAGACAATCACTTTTACCGTGTAACGATTCTTCGATTAAGGCTAAAAGTATACACTTTATTGGTTAAACGATTGCAATTTAAAACCGCGGTGATGCAATTCCACGCATGCGCACTCGCAAGCGCGTAAATTATTTTTCAGTAAGAGGACGCCACATTTTAACCGTTAAACTGCAGCTTCTACGTTGAAATGATTTTTGGTTAAACGACTCGCACTTTTACCGTAAAAGTATTCCTTTATTGTTTAGAGGAAAACGAGCAAAAACAGTACAGCTTCAATGTGTACAAAGTAGATGAGTGATTTTCAAGATTATATATAATCTTTGGCAAGCTTTTATATAATCAATTTGTTTATCATTTTTCTTCATTTCCCAGGGAAAAAGGGAAAAGTTAAGGTAAGTCCGAATATCATGAGGGCAGATTGCCGGTTTCGCAATCCACGCTTGATTTTAATAACTCAATTTCGTAATTAAATTTGTATCCATGGGAAGTTTTATATTTCAAATCTAATTTTTTAAATCAAGATTCATGTAAAAGATATGGAGGATGATCGTTAAGTGGCAAAAGATTATGACCAATGGAAAAATGTATGTCCGAATAAAATTACAGAAATGGTTATAAATTGTATGGGTTTAAGTGTATAATAAAATTATTTAATGGTTCTACTTCATTAGCTATGGATCTAGAACTTTGAATGAATTTATATTTGGATAAGAGACTTTGATGATGGTTAAATTGTGAGATTTAAGGAATCAGGTGCTGCTGTATTTTTACAAGTTTGCTTTTCCTTCTCTTCAATAATAATGAATTATGCAAGGCATTTTTGGTTACTTTTTTACCCCACTCCTCAAGTATGTAACAAGTCGTAACAAATTGTATGGAACCTCCCGCTGCCAATAATACGTGACTTTTTCAATTATTTTCGGTCACGTCTTATTAAATATAATTAGTTACTTATTACCCGTGACTGAACTACCAAATAATTACAAGTTATTAAAATGAAAAGAGAGAAGAGAAAAAATTTATCGATTGCAATCATAATGACCGCTAATAACATGTGATAAAACGAGGTTATCGAATTTTCTGAAATCTTTTATCAAATCTCCTAAATTTATACTTCTAAGGTAGTTTACGTGCAAAAAATCGGGTACCTTTAAAGAAATTCTTTTGATTTAACAATAATTTTTGCAATTAAAAGCTAAACAGCTTGTTGAATTTTTTTTCGAAAAATAGTTCAATTTTAATAACTGATGCTTTGTTTTTCAAGGGAAAAGATTTTCTAAACCTCCACTGTTTACAATTTTAAAAATAAAATTTTATATGTCTGAAAGCGTTAACAAAAAATGTGTAAACAAATAATTATATTTAAATATTATTGACTTGTTTTTAAAATTGGAAACAGTAAAGTTATTGGAAATGTTTTTCCCGTACAAATAAACCATGATTTAATAAAATGCAACCTTTTTGAAAAATTGGTAAGAAGGGATTAGTAAGAATAAATTTAATTGCAAAAACTGTGGTTAAAATAAGTATTTGTTGCAAGTTTGAAACTTTTTAAATAAAAAAAATTATTTTCCGATAAGAAATGACTGATAATACTGTTTTAAATCTTAAAACCCAAGAAAATTTCTTTTCCCCAAAGACCAGTTTTTTGACACGACACTACCATAACAATAATTTAAAAGATTAAAAATTTATTAAAAGATTTTTATAAAGTCTCCATAAAGTTATGGTCATGAAATTAATTAAATTTATAAAATATAATTATTTTATTGCTTATTGTTTTATTATTGATTTTTTACTAAACTTTATAAGTACACAGTCTCCACAACATAAACTGCTCTCAAAACGGTGGAGGGGGGAGGTTGACAAATCACGAATATATGTGATTAATAGTCAAATAAATTGTTTTAAACCAAATTAATGCCGGTAACATATTAAATTTAATATAACACGCTTTAAATTCCTAATATTTAAAATCAAAATATATTGCATTTTCAACAAAATAAATAAATTCTCAAACAAAGAGATGCACCTTTGACTAAAAAATAAAGGTTAAACCAAGTATTTCATTTATACAATCATGATACATTTTCGAAGAAAAGTGTAATATTTAACATGAAAAAAAAATTTTAATTTTCTCAAATCAAGAGCTGTATAATTAAATTAAAAAAGAAAAAATTTTAAAAAAAGTTGAATCCTCAACTAAAACAGATTCATTTTGAACCAAGGAGTTGCTTTTTTAAATAAAAAATTTAATTTCTACCAAAATGGATAAGTTTTTGACTTAAAAAGGTAAATTTTCTTGAAAACTGTTGAATTTTAAAGCTGAAAAAATAAATTTTCAAGAAAAAAGTTGCTTTTTAACCAAGAAAGATAAATTTTCAATCAAATAAGTTTATTTTTGACAAAAATGGCGAAATTCCCAACCTAAAAATTGATTTTTAAAGAAAAAAAAAACGAATTTTATACAAGACTTTCATCCCGCAAAGTTAAATTTTCAAGGAAAAAGTTTAGTTTGAAACACGAAATATGACTTTTCTATAGAAAAAAGATAAGTTTTATATTCAAAAAGACGAATGCACAACAAAACAATAGAATTTTCGACTAAAAAATATGACTCTTTAACAAAATATATGACCAAGAAGCTAATTAAATTATCAACAATAAGAGATGAATTGTAAAACAAAAATATAATCGGAGACTTTTAAACAAAAAGAATTAACTTTCAACTAATATTTTTTCGGTTTTCTTATTGGTTTCTATTAATTCCATTTGCGTTTAAACGAAAGAAACAAGAAAAGGGAGAAAAATTGAAAGTTTATTGAAAGCAGGAGGAAAATAGGAAATATTTAATAACGTGGAAAAGGGAAGAATAGGGAAAAGAGTGTGAAGTCTGCTTTATACAATAATTTTGCATAAATGGATTTCCGACGTGGCTGTTTTTTTTAAATAATACGTAACAGTATCGATTTACCACCCCCTTCAATGATTGTTACATTTTCTCAAACCCGCTTCTCCTAAAAAGCGGTTAGATAATTTTCAGATGGACTCATTTTTTACAAATCAGAGCCGTCATTTTTAACTTATTTGAAATATTTTTTGTAATATTAAAACATGAAAAACAATAAAATGGTGAATTTCTTTATATTCATATTCGAATTTATGTGTCCTTCCGAACCCTGAAAATAAGAAATATTAATAATACTGGAAAGACAGTAAGAGTTTCCCCCACCTAGCATCCGGAGAGGGCTATATGTTGTAGAGCGCGAGGCCCATAAAGGCAGTTCTTTTGACTACTTAGCACGACATTGTATTCTAAACCTCTAATAAAGAATCGTGATATCTCATAACAGGTATATCACTAGTTTTTAAAAACACAATCTTGATTTGATAGTATAATATTTATTTTTACAATAAGACCTATATATAGAGTATATAAGAGTATATAAGATATATAAGTATATAAGACTATATATAGAGACTCTATTGCAAGAATTACTATTGTGAATATTAAACTGTGAAGTTACTAAGTTATTTGGAATATAAAATAAATTATTAAATAACTTTACTTATATTCAAAGAAAGTTCCTATAATCTCTAGGACAGACTCTGAAGTTTACAAAACACAATAGTAAAGACATTCTATCTATGTTTGTTCTAAACATTTCCAATTTTCCCCATAGAAAATAGGAAAAACTGCCATGGTCCAAAGAACAAATTAAAAATAAATTTGCCTTCACTGTTTTACATATTTTACAATTCCATCCACTATAAATTTTATACATTAAACATACAATTAGATATTAATATTTCATTCTAAGCTGAAAAAGAAAAAATCGTCTTAGAATAAATCAGCCCTGGCGGGAACTGAACACAGGGTCTCCGAGGCAGCAGAACGGAGATATTTTTCTGTGATAAAACAAATTATAAGTTTTTGGAATTTTATCATCTTCATGAACCTCAGCGTGTCCTACGGCCATTCGAATCCCGAAGCACTACATTCAATTGTTTTTCTTCTCACTGCACCTTTCCATTGAAAATGGTAATTTTTCTCATCTGTTTTGCAACTTATTTTATTTTAGCTGCTAATTATTGCAACTACGGTTTTATCATTTAATTTGTGAATATCACTTTTTTCAACTCCAATCTGCTATCAAAAATATTAATCTTCCTAACTATGTATTTCTTCATATCGCTGCGGCAACAATACTATTTTCTCGGCTATCTCCTAGATTGCCATCGAACTTTTGTAAAGATCAATATTATTGTGACAAATTTTAAGAACATGAGATTCTCCGTGTATAAGCTTAGATATTTTAGGATAAAGAGTTTGCTTAAGAAAATATCCCCTTTGGCAAAGAATTGGTTTAAATTTGGGTCAAATATTTCTGGCTCGTGAGTCTTCATAACATTTATACTGTGGCTCCTGATTTTCTTAAGAAAATACATCTGAGGTAAAGAAGCAATTCAATAGTCGTTAGCAACCTTAATAATCAAATAAAAAATTATTAGATTTAAAAATATTTTAAGGATAAACACATTTTATGAGTTAGAGATATCATAATTGTTCCATTTTATAAATATACGGTCACTAATACGGTCACGATTGAGTATTGGATAGTGAAAACCCCTTCAAATAAACTTTATTGTCCTCTTGACCACGTGATTTTAAATTTTCAGGTTATTCGTATCTCCCAAAGCACTTTGATAAACTCGAAAGGGAAGTTTCGGATATTGGATTTGGGAAGCCCTCCTAAAGTTTACGAAATGAGAACACTAACCCGATTAAACCCAAGGGTATCTTCCCATTTTTTATTCTACATTTAAAGAAGAACGAGGAGTCAAAGCTTGTGAAATTGCTGGACCGATCAACCTTCCCATGCATCTCAACATTCAGGAATGTACTGATCCATGATTGCTTTCCAGGGGTTTGATTTCTTCCGACTCCCTTTTTCAGAGAAAAGCGTAAAAGGGCTCTTGAATTCGAAAAAAATGAGGGACCGGATTCTATATCTATAACCGCCTATCAATTTTTTTCGAAGAACGAAGTTGGCCCTTGGGCATTTTTTAAACAAATGTAGAATTTAAATTAGAATAGTACATATACATATTTTTTCTCTAGGCAAAAAAGTCGTAATTTTGGCAGTAATTCAGCCAGTTCTTTTAATGCAATTGTCATGAAAATTTATTTATGATGTTCTACGGCTGTTAGAGTAAATAACTAATCAACAATTTAGTTTAAACAAAAAATCAGAAAATTATTCAAAATACATCAGCATTAGGAAATTATGAAGTCTTATGAATAATGATTAAGATTGATGAATTTTCAAGACGAAGAAAATTGATGAAGATGTCAGTTAAAAATGAATATTCCTTGTTTAAAAAAATTTTATATGTACTTTCCTCTAACAAGCGTGAAACACCATACGGGAGTTTTTCTGTCAATTTCTACAAAAAATTAGAAAAGTTGTCTACATTATAGCGAGTTGAGGTAAGAAAAGACTAGAAAAATGTATTTTCTAGAATAAAAACGTGGTTTTCGATTTTTGCGTCGAAAGGAGAAAATATTACAACATCCAGCTACTCAATTTATCCATAAATGTAAGAAATTTCGGGAACGATCCAAACTAACTATATATTTGCCAACCATACAAATTGTTTTTAGAGGCGAATTTAAAATAGCTTGTAAATGATTTTTTTATTTTCATTTTTTAATATCCGCTAACTTCATGTCACTGCGAAAATGGAATACATTTTATTGTATTAGAACTAGGTATTGTGAAGTGAAAGAAAACATTATTTCACATGCAAAACTTCGTGTTTTATCTGTAATTTTAGAATATTTACTATTTACTCGACTATTTAGGTTACTGTACAATATTTTTAAGAACACTAATTTTTCTAAGAATATGTTTTGTCGATAAATGTCGCGCATTACTGAGAAATTTCCGTAATTTCAGAAATTTTAAATCACTAGACAATTATTATTGTTCATTCATTTGCTGTAAAAATAATTGTGCGATTTTTTCTACATTAAAAAAAATTAAGACTTGGTCTTGGATACAAGATTCTTTGTTTTAATAGTGAAAAATAAAAATAAAAATAAAAAAAATAATTTTTGGACAAACGACACAAGCTGTTAAAAAACATATTTGTAAATTTGTAATCAATAATTTGTTTAATAGGATGCGTATTTTTGTTTAAATCTAAAGAAAGAACATTCAAAATAAAAAATTTAATTTTTAGAAACACGACACAAAGTGCAATAAAATGTTCATTGGCATAATTGTTTTGTCTTTACAGGAAGTGCACTTTTTAAAAATATAAAGACAAGAGAATGAGAACAAATCTGTTTTAATATCAATGCATATAATTAATAGTGTAATCATATACATTTTTTTGAAGTGATACACTTTTTAGGGTATAATTATTACATTATTTTGCAATATCTGAATAAGCAGTCCCAGACCGAGTCAGGCAGATTGTTTTTAAATTCGACTATCACAGCAACTACTCTTTAGATGTAGTAAGTCTTCCTGTTTTCCGATAAATTGTAATAAAATGATATAATAACATTTTCATAAGTAGAAGTTAAATAAGTCAAAATGAAATCAATAACAAAAAAAATTTAGTTTTAAGATGAATAAAGCTTTAAGATCGGTTGCCTATCAATATCCCAATTTTGAAAGTGGGATATTTTTCATCTTGAAGACCGTTCGAAGGATTTTAAAATTGAATTCTGCCCTTGCAGATTTTTATACAATATCTATTGAAAATCTTTCACTGAAAAGTGTTGCCTCTTGAATTCGAAGGCTTTTCAATTTGAAAGTTTGCGCACGTGAATTTTTGTAAGGTGAATTAAATCTGAAAGTCACAAAGTTGAAAGTATCGAAAGCAGAAGAATCTAAAGTCTCTAGCATGAAATAGCTCAAATTAAAAAAGGTTCAATTTCTTCGGCATTTATATTGTCGTGCACAATTTTAGTTCAATGAAACTAAAATAATTATTATAAAAAACTATTTTATGCAAAACCGGACAGTTTTCGTATCTTTCTGTGCGTGTTTGTGGGACGCAAAGCTCTCTTTTGTCGGAGGGGGTATTTTGCCGACCACGGCCGCAAAAGTATACTTTGACGCATGCGCATTTCATATGTCTAATGTTTGTAGACTGTGCAATGCGTCAAAACCCTGCCCCACCCCTTCCGCCGATTCTACACTTTACCTCTGACACCCACTCGCATATGAAAAAAATTCAATTTTTGCATAAAATATCGTATGTCACTCCTCAGCAAACCTTTGGCGGCCTCGGCCGTCAAAGCCGTGGTTTATTGAGTCGTAACACAATATACTATTCTATGCCTCCTAAATGACAAATCTACAGAACAAAGTTGGCTTGAGAAGTCTCGAAGATTTTTCAAGGCATACCAGTTGAAAGGCAGCTTAAAGATCTGATTAAGTTCTGTGTAAATATTTTCTTGGAAATAGAGTTCAAAACGATCACATGTTCGTGAGTTAAAGGAAATCGATTTAAAAAAGCTCGAAATGGCCCCTTCGAATGAGAACGAGATACCACTTAATTAATTAACTTTCCAACAAGGAAATGCGTGACTCTTCAAATAGCTTACAAAAAAACTGGATTTAAAAAAAAATTCAGTTGAAACTCTCTACATGGATTTTGCAATAATATTCAAAAGTGAAGTCAATTAAGCATAAAGCCAACCTGGAATAACAAAAGGGAGTTGGAAATGTGATAAAAAATAGGTACCATTAGTAACTTACGTGACACATATTTTTCAAATTTTTACCACTCGCCTACCCAACCCCTCGTAAAAAGAAGTATTGGTAAGTATTGGATCGAATGCTTTTTTCGCGAATAAGTATTGAAAATCCAATATTTCTTCGGGAAAAAAGTACTGGAGACATACTTACCAATACTTCTTTTTCAATAAGGGCATAACAATTTGTATAAAAGTAATTTTGGTCCCACGCTCCCCGACTATGGTTCGTTATACTGAACAAATATTTTCAGTACAAAAGTATAGATTAAAATCTTAATTTTTTACATTTTTGAAATTTCTAGCATATATCCTTAATTTTTGAACCTAAACATTTTCAAAAAACGATTGCGATCATAATGGACGCCAATAAAATGCCAAATAAAAGAATATTATATAATCTTCTAAAATATTTGATCGAACCAACTAAGTTTATATTTTTTTAAAACATCAGAATTTCCTTTTTTATATTTTTACTTCTCGTTTAATCAATCGTCAAATCTATAAACGTAGATCATCAAATCTAAGGGTGTATTCAGTAAACAGAGCAAAGCGCAATAAACTTAAAAAATTTTTCATGAGTTTTTGTGTAGTGGAAATTTAAAAAATTGGAAAAAATCTGTTTTTATAGATTTAAAAAAAATATCCTTATATCTTTTAATTTTTTGAAACCTTTGAAAAAATGTTTAAATTGTTTAAAATCTCTTGAAATCTTTGAAATCTCTGAATTTTTGTTCGAAAATTCTTTAAAATTTCATAAAAATATCATGAAATATCTTTACAGCCAGTGAAATTGAATAAAATCTGATAATATTCCTTGAAATCTCTTGAAGTATTAGAATTTCTATGTTTTCATTAAGATCCTGGAGAATTCATTCAAATAAGTTATTAAGAACCTTGAAATCCTTTCAAAATTCTGAAAATCAGATAAAATTCCTTGAAAATCGTTGTAATTCCTTAAAAATCATTTAAAATATTTAGGTATTATTGAAATCTTCGGAAATTCATTGTATACTTTTAAAATTTTGTATGGTTATTTCCAAGTTTTAGGAAATTTTCTGGAACGCAGTGAAATATTCAAAAGTCTCTTCAAATATTTTAAGTTCTTTGCAATGCCGAAATTGGGGTCTTTAAAATCCTTTAAAATTACTGAAATTCTCGGAAATCTCGAAAAATCCCGTGAAATTCCTTAAAAATGCAATGAAATATTTGGAAATCGTCTAAAACCTCTTGGGACCGTTAAAAATACCTTACCTAAAACCAATAAACCTAAAAAATGTTGAATAATTTTACGGGAAGTAGTATTTTCAAAAATGGTGCAAAAAATTTGTTTTTGTGGATATTTTTTTACAGAATTATCGAAAAAATCAAATTACCAATCAAATTATACATTATTGCATTATTTTATTGTAAAATGTCTAAAGTTTAATATTATATACTATAATTTATGGATATATAGATTTCCTATAAGGTTGATTTGTTAAAAATATTGCGCAACAGTATCGATTAACACCATCCTTGTATGTAAAATTTCCCCGAACCACTCCTCCCATAAAAAATCTGTTACGTAACCTATGGATGGTATCCTACATTTTAATTCCAATAAGTTTCACTTTTGTTTTACTTTTCTAAAATCAAACTCTGTTTTAATTATATTTTCATAATATATTTCAATGAAAAAGTCGCTTCAATATTTTTGACATTCTTGCTCTTTAAAGTTTTAATTAAAATGTTGCTCTCCAATTTGGGGAGGGTGAATGCATATAACATGAGATATGAATAAAATGATTAAAACGGAATGAAGACAAAAGGAAGCAAGAGTAGAACGTTAAACTGATGTAAATTTAGGTATGGTAATTAAGGAGAAGCCACATTTATGCTGGGATAGAGAAAATTAAAGTGCTTTGAAGCTGATTCGCTCAGTTCTGCTTGGATCTTCGGTTTCGTGACAATGGAGCTCACTTCCTTTGTGAATTGCATGGTTCATAACTTCGAATCGCTTTCCTTGTAGACACTCGATATCTGTTACCAGTTGAAAACTTGGCAACCTGAAAACTTCACAATCTCGATTTTTCATTCATAAGCTTCACTCGACTTTTCAATCGTCTGTTCTCAACTTAGGCATAAAAAGAAATACCAACTGAATACCGTTTTCAGACTGGATTCAAAGAACCTTAAGTATTTTTCAAATATGTACTCCTTAGATTACACCTCTTTTAGTCAGCGGTAACAGACACCACCCAAAGAAACTATTGATTGTAAAATTTGGAATTAAAATATTTATTTTTACAAATGCTCGGTAGCAATCTAGGGCATATCTGATAAAAGAATATTAATTGCCACAGCGATACAAAGAAATACTTTTTCCATATTAAATATGTATTCCAAAAATCCCAGGTGCAAAATCTATATGGGTCATTCCATGTCATATTTACACTCAAATTTTAGATTTCATTCGTGTAATTTTTTTTCGATTCTTCGTCAAAAAATATTGGTTACCTATTTTTTGAATATTTGAAGCATTTAAAATATCTCAATTTTGAAACTTCTATTGCTACGAAACTACTGCTCGAACTGAAATTTGATCTATACATAAAAGTTAGGTTTTTTTGTCTACTTTTTAATTATAAATGACTTATTATAAAATTTATTATGCTTCTTAAAA
>JAAAKG020059423.1:0-17922 GCA_010014905.2 Druon quercuslanigerum | reverse complement strand
GATGACTTTGTTATGGATCGATATTGAGTAGGAATTCATGACGTCATCAAGAATGTTCTAGAAACTTAGCACGGACACGAACCACTTTTCTATAAAATTTAGCACGGACACGAATCGCTACAGCTAGAATCTTCTCGATGTCACAACTGATTTGACATCGGTCAAAAACAGTGTCAATAGTGTAATGAGTCCAAGACCTGGCGTTCAAAATCGACTTTTGAGAACGCGCTTTCAACTGAAATAATTACTGAGTCGATTCAAAGCACATTAGCAGACCTCGTCGGCGATATGTTGCCGCAGATACTCCCTATTCTAAATCCAAAGGGAATGTACATCATCAAACAAAGGTCAGGGGGCAAAGGTCATGCGTGACTTTGTCGGTAAACATCCATTATCAACAGAGTCCATTTCTCTTGTACCGTCCTCTGCCCGCCAAAGCATTGTACATTGTACACGAGAATGCCAATGTCTCGACAAGAAGAAACATCAGTGGCACATTCCTGTTTCAGTTTACTGTAACAATAGGGTGGTTCATTCCTAAAGGGCGATTCATGGAAAGACTTCAAATTTCAGACCATTTCTAGGCCTTTCCAGGCCTTTTCCAGGCCATTTTCAGGCTTGAAATTAAGTCAATTTTCAAGGTCAATTTAACATAAATTCTTAATGGTTTATAAACATTTTTTAGTTTCTGATTTCAATGGAAACGAAGTTCAAAATTGAAGATCAATTTGCAAAGATAAATTTCTTTTAAAAAAAGTTCTATCTAAAAAAATACAAGTCTTAAAATTGAATCTCAGGTCATTTCTAGCTCTTCCAGATGAAAATGTTATAAATCTTTTGATATATTCTTTAATCTTTTCAAAGATTGTTTTAAAGTTAATTATTCAAAATAAACAAATATTTTCGATTTCTTCCAAAATGATTTTTCAAAATAATAAAATTAATTGAAATTTCCCTCAGAATCTTTGGAAAAATAATTTTAATCCTTTAAAACATTTCGAATTTTTTTTAATCTTACCAGTACATCGTATACGTTCAACCGCAAAGAAAACTCACCTGGAACAGAAAAGAATAGATTTATTTAAAAAGAGTTATTAATATGATTTTAAAATTCGAAAATTAGACAATTAGGATCCAATATGGCAACCAAATTTTTAACTTTTTACATATTTGTATGAAACTTGACATGAAGGAAGTTTTTGGGCACGTTAATTTTAAACATGATGTCAAAACTTAAAAATTCAAAATGGCGGCTGCAATATGGACGTCAAAAATTGTATATATTATTATGAAAGTTGGTTTAAGGAAGCTTTTGGGGAAGATGATTTTGAATTTGATGTAAAAATTCGAAAATTCAAAAATTCAAAATGGCGGGTCCAATATTGCGGCAAAAATGGCAAATTTAGTAAATCTTTATATGAAACTCAATATAAGGGTCTTTTGTTTGTTTTGGGGAGTCGCTGAATTTAATTTAATGTACAAAATTTGAAAATTCAAAACAGCAGATGCAATATGGCGGCCAAAATTATTTTTTTACATATTTGTTTGAAACTTAGTATAACGTCGTGGTCCCTGACTTCGAATTGGATGGAAAAATTTGACAATTTAAAATGGTGTTGATAACATTAAAATTTGGTAGAATTGATAAAAACAACTTGGTATAACTGTTTTTTTGGGTCTATGGCATATCCAATATGGCGGAGAAAACAAAAGTCGATAGAAGAGATTTTTTGGGGTCGCTGACTGAAATTAAATAAAAATTCAAAATGGAGGATCCAATATGGCAGCTAAAGTTTCCAATGTTTTCTTACTTGTATGAAACTTTGCTTTTTGGCTCGCTGAGTTAGAATTTATGGTCAAAGTTGAAAAATTCAAAATGGAGAATCCAATATTGCAGCTTAAATTTCTAATACTTTTATATTTGTATTAAACTTCATATAAGGGGGTCTTTGGGGTCGCTGACTTCGAATTTAAGATGAAAATTGAAAAATTCAAAATGTGGAGGATCCAATATGGCAGCGAAAATTTTAAATGTTTTTCTACTTGTATGAAACTTCATATAAGGGGATTTTTTGGGTCGCTGCCTTCGAATTTAAGGTCAAAATTAAAAAATTCAAAATGGAGGATCCAACATAGCAGCGAAAATTTACAAAAAGTTGTCATATTTGTATTATACTTCGTATAAGGGGATTTTTGGGGTCGGTGACTTCGAATTGAAGTTAAAAATTGAAAATTTCAAAATGGAGGATCCAATATGGCAGCGAAAATTTACAAAGTTTTCATATTTGTATTAAACTTCGTATAAGGGGGTTTTTGGGGTCGCTGACTTCGAATTTAAAGTGAAAATTGAAAAATTCATAATGGCGGATCCAAAATCGCAGCGAAAATTTCCAATGTTTTTATATTTGTATGAAATTTTGTATAAGGGAGTGTTTGGGGTCGCTGACTTCGAATTTAAGGTCAAAATTCTAAAATACAAAATGGAGGGTCCAGCATGGCAGTCAAAATTGAAAAATTCAAATTAAGAATCCAATATGGCAGCTAAAATTTTCAATATTTTTATATTTGTATTAAACTTCGTATAAGGGGGTTTTTGGGGTCGCTGACTTCGAATTTAAAGTATAAATTCAAAATGGCGGATCCAAAATGGCAGCGAAAATGTCCAATGTTTTGATATGTATGAAATTTTCTATAAGGGAGTTTTTGGGGTCGCTGACTTCGAATTTAAGGTCAAAATTGAAAAATTAAAATTAAGAATCCAATATGGCAGCTAAAATTTTCAATATTTTTATATTTGTATTAAACTTCGTATAAGGGGGTTTTTGGCATCGCTGACTTCGAATTTAAAGTAAAAATTGAAAACTTCAAAATGGCGGATCCACAATGACAGCGAAAATGTCCAATGTTTTCATATTTGTTTTAAACTTCGTAAAAGGTGGTTTTTGGGGTCGCTGACTTCGAATTTAGAATCAAAATTGAATAATTTAAATTAAGTATCCAATATGGCAGCAAAAAGTTCCAAAGATTTGATATTTGTATTAAACTTCGTCTAAGGGGGTTTTTGGGGTCGCTGACATCGAATGTAATTGAAAAATTCAAAATGGAGGATCCAATTTGGAGGATCCAAACTGGCAGCGAAAATTTCCAATTTTTCATATTTGTATGAAACTTTGTACAAGAGGGTTTTTGGGGTCGCTGACTTTGAATTTAAGCTCAAAATTTAAAAATACAAAATGGAGGATCCGATATGGCAGCCTAAATTTCAAACTTTTTCATATTTGTATGAAACTTTGTATAAGGGGTTTTTTGAGGTCGCTGATTCCGAATGTAATGTTAAAATTTAAAAATTTAGTATGGCTGATCCAATATAACAGTCAAAGTTCCCCATTTTTACATACTTTCATGAAACTTGATATAGGAGGGTTTTTGGGGTCGCTAACTTCAAATTTATTATTAACCTTCCTTCCTGAAATTTTCCGATTGATCTAGAACGGGTCCAGCAGACCCGAGAAAACTTCAAATTGAAATATCTCCGGTTTAAATAAACTTAACTCGATTTTTTTCAATTATAGCGCAGAGAATCGCCAAAATTATGGCACTTTATGGCACTTGAGGGTTAAAATTCAAAAATTCAAAATGGAGGATCCAATATGGCAGCTAGAATTTCCAATGTTTTCTTACTTGTATGAAACTTTGTATAAGGGTGCTTTTGGGGTCGCTGAGTTACAATTTATAGTCAAAATTGAATAATTCAAAATGGAGAATCCAATATGGCAGCTAAAATTTCCAATATTTTAATATTTGTATTAAACTTCGTATACGGGGTTTTTTGGGGTCGCTAACTTCGAATTTAAGGTCAGAATTGAAAAATTCAAAATAGAGGATCCAATATGGGAGCTAAATTTTCAGATGTTTTCATATTTTTATGAAACTTTGTATAAAGGGGTTTTTGGGGTCACTGAGTTCGATTTAAAGGTCAGAATTCAAAAATACAAAATGGAGGATCCAGTATGGCAGCTTAAATTTCAAACTGTGTCATATTTGTACGAAACTTTGTATGAGGAGGTTTTTTGAGGTCGATGATTCCGAATTTAATGTTAAAATTTGAAAATTCAATATGGCTGAATTAGAATTTAAGTTCAAAATTGACAAATTGTAATTAGGGATTCAAGATGGCGGCGATAATTTTCAACGTTTTCATATTTGTATGAAACTTTGTATAAGGGGGTTTTTGGGGTCGTTGAATTCGAATTTAAGGTCAGAATTGAAAAATTCAAAATGAAGGATCCAATATGGAAGCTAAAATGTCAATTTTTTCATATTTGTATAAAACTTCGTATAAGGGGGTTTTTGAGGTCGCAGACTTCGAATTTGATGTTAAAATATGAAAATTCATTATGGCTGATCCAATAAATTATATTTTAATGATAGATTGATGTTTTTGCTGTCATTGATTATTTTTTCATTAAAACTGATTCCAAAATTTTTAAGAAATACAAATGAAAATTTATGTATTTTGGTGTTTTGAGAGAGATTGCATTTCAGTTGCACGTGTGATATACGGATCCACATTCTGCATGTATCTTGTTCCGAGGAATTGTCTTCTCCGATCGTCCCGGCAGTTTGACATCACCCTCATGGTGTTGTAAACATTCACGTTGCTCAGGCACTCAGCAAGGAATATTGCTTATTCATGTAAATTCGGCAACAACTGAGCTCAGCTTTGCCTATTTTAGGTGCTTCCACCGCACTAACTTAACCTGATGCTTTTTATCTTATCAAGAAGGATTGCTCTCAAATTATATTCTCTCGAATTTCCTTCAGTTCAGAATTTACAATTGAAATGCTTTTCATCTTGAGGTTCATTGAAATAAAATATTTATAAATTTAAACTCAACTTTGCATGCCTTGATCGAATATACTCGCACAAGTGACTACATTGGCCGTCTTTAGGGCTGAATATCAAACTTCTGGGGGAGAAGAGCCAACACTGATAACACCAAGAATCTTGAAATTAGATTGCGTCCTACAGAACTACTTCAAGAACAGGAAACCACCATCTATATATTGTAGTCCCTTATCTATAGATTGTAATCCTTTGATCAACGTTGCCTGTTCAAAGTTTCAGTTCTTGATACAATTTAACACAAATTTGTGTAAAAGCTTTGAAAATAATTGTTTAAAAATACAAATAATTGCTTTATTAAACTGTTTTTAATATTTTAAAGAGAAGAAATTTATCTCGCTACGCTGGGATTCGAACCCGGTCGTGTGCTACTAGAGAGACCGAAAAAAAGAATCCTTTTCAGAAAGAGAAGCATTATTTTTCCAGGTGTTACGTATTCAGATTTTTTTGAAGGAATCTGTATTATCATCAGAGAATAACAGAAATGTTGAAAGTCTTTTCAGACTAGATGGAGCGATGAATTAAACATTTTTCAATTTAATTTTTTCTGAAAAAGATAATATTCTTTGCTCCGCTGGGAATCGAACCACAGAACTACCGGATGCGGGTCGGGTGCTTTTCCCTTAAGCTACTAGAGAGATCCATCTAGTCTGAAAAGACGCTACAAATTTCTGTTATTCTCTGATGATAATACAGATTCCTTGAAAATTTTTACTTTGAAAACCTGGCCCCCAATCGGATTCGATTCCCAGTGGAGCGAAGGAGACGATATTTTTTTCAGAAAAAATTTAATTTTACAAATGTTTCATTCATAACTCCATCTAGTCTGAAAAGACGTTAAGCATTTCTTAATTTTAATTGGCTTTCAATAATTTATCATATTTATTTAATTGTAATATTTCCTCTCGGAGGTAATTAGGCGCAAATAAATAAATTAATAAGTTAATTAAATTGTTAATTTGTATCACCGAAAATACAATTTTGATTTCTTTTTATAATATTTCATTTTTGAATATTTATAAATAAAAATGCCTAAAGTTTATGAATTTAGAGACAAAAAGAACGTTATTAATTCCAAATATTACGAATTAAAGAAATTTCAAATGTAAATAATCAAGATTGTACAATTTTTAATTATAAAACTTGAAACATGTTTAATTTTAAATTGTTAATTTTTCAATTTAAAGATTTAAAAATTTTAAAGAGTTAATAATTGAAAATCTTCAATTTTAAGGATGTATAAACAAAATATTTGTCAATTTTTAACAACAAACCGAAAAAGAAGAATTTTTAACAAAATACAAATTTTCTACTTAAAAAACCAATTTGCAACAAACAAATTTCCATAAAATTGTACGATTTTTAACCAATCAGCTAAATCCTAAATCAAAAAAGATGAATTTTCAATGAAAATTGAATTGAATTTTCAACCAAAAAGTTAATTTTAAATTAATTATTTAATATTTTTTTACCAAATAATAGAATTTTTATTCAAAAAAAAAGTTTTTTTTAAAGTAAAAAAGACGAATTTTTTACAAAACTGTTGAGTTTTTCTTCCAAATTAAAGAAATTTCGAATGCAAATAATCAAAATTACAGTATTTTTAATTGCAAAATTAAAAACTTATTAAATTTTTGATTGTAAATTGTCCAATTAAAAAGCCCGTCAACTTAAAAAATCAGCAATTAAAATTTTACAATTTGAAATTGTTATTAATAAAACATTGTTCAATTTTTAACCAACTATTTTATTTTTCACTAAGAAGATTAATTTTTTATCCATAAATAAGCAAATTATTTAATTAAATAATCAAATAGTTTAAATTGAAACAATCATCAATTTTCAACAAAAAATACATATAATTAAATTTTCAATGAAACAATTATTTTTCAACAAAAAAAACAAATTTTTAAAAATTATTTCAATTTTCAAACTATTAGTTACAACTTTAACTAAACAGGACGAATTTTTAATGAAAATTTAACTATGGAATTTTCAACCAGAAAGTTAATTTTTACTTAAATAGTTAATTTGTTTAACAAATAACAAAATTTAAAAAAACAAAGACATTTTAAATAAAATTGCATTTTAAAGTAAAAAAGACGCATTTTTTACAAAGCTGTTGAGTAGTTAATAAATAGCTTCTTTTCAAACAAATTATTGAGTTTTAACTAAGAATGATAAATATTCAATCAAAAATAAAATAGTTGAATATTTCGTATAAATTAAATTATTTTTTATGTTTATAACTTAAAATATAATTTTGTATTCTTTTTCAGAATATTTCAATTTTGAAGATTTACAATTGAAATCTCTTCGATTTTAAAGATTTATAAATAAAAAACCTTAAATTTTGATGATTTTGAAGAAAAAAAGTTGAATTCTGAATTCTAAATCTTCTAAATTACGGGAATTTTGAGTGCAAATGATCAAAATTAAAGAATTTTTCATTATAAAAAATAAAACTTGCGAAATGTTTAGTTATAATTTTTTTTTTAAATTTCTTCAATTTCAAATTTTTACAATTCAAAGTTAAATAAAGACGAAATTTTAACAAAACACATGAATTTTCAATGAAATAATTTAATCTTCAACTAAAAACGAAATTTATTTTCAACGTAAAAGGAAAACGAAATTTCCAAAAAATAGTACAATTTCCAAAAAATGAGTTAAGCCTTTTACCGAAACAAAGGAATGCTCAGTAAAAATTTAATAATTGTATTTTAAAACAAAAAGTAAATTTTTAATCAAATAGTTAATTTTTTTACCAAGTAATAAATTTTTTAATCAAAGCAAAAAAAATCTGCAATAAAACAGTTAAATCTCCAACCAATAAAATAAATTTCTACCAAAAAGTTTAACCAAGTAATAAAAAGAAAATAATAATAATAAAGAATTAACTTTCAAGCTCAAAACGAGAAGCTTTTTTTTAGCAAACAATAAATTAAAATATGCTAATGATATGTTGCTTCCTAATATACCATGGTCTTTCGTGTCAAGGGACAATAAGTCTCGTATCTTAAAAACTCTTTGGTGAAAATTGCCTTTTTAAACAGAACGAGTAAAGTTATCTCACCAGAAAATGTTTTGAAGCACGCAGCTTATGAAACCAGTTTATTAAGTTAAAACAGGTTCGTTGGAATTCTTAATTATTCTTTTCTAGTTTCTTAACTTTCATTAGACAGAATTAATTTTTTTAAATGAAAATGAGGAAAAGTATGTGAGAAATTTAACACCTAATTTGATCGTAAACGCGATAAGTATAGCGTGCACAATCCTATCCATCAAACACAAATTCGTGTCACACACGATATTTTTAATCAAGTAATCCAATATAAAGATAAAATGTTCTACTAGGTTCCCTTCAGAAGGCACATGAAAATGGCCCTTTTTTAGTTAAAAAATAAAACAGAAAATTGCGAGAGACAAATTTGCGTAAACAGTTTCAAGGTTATTTATTATCTATCAATTAAGCAGTTTAGACTGCGCCCTACAGTGTTTACGCGAATAGCTCAATTGAGATAATGAATAACCTTGAAGTTGTTTACGCAAATTCGTCTCTCTGAATTACGCAATATTATTTGTTTACGTAAGCAGAATTTTCTCGACGCCAGTGAGGTAATAATCTTAATATAAAAACGCCCATTATATACTTTCATGTTGTATAACTCATCCCTTTTTAAGAAATCAATATCAATATTTGCATTTAGATTTTTCATTAGGGAAATTCATAATTCTATTTTCAAGGCACAATAGTGTATTATATTTATTGGATAATGAATAAATCAACGGTGATGTATTGTTCCTATAATAACGTACATTTGCATCAATTATGTCTATGTGGAACAATCTGATATTCTATATACGTTTTTCCTATTTAAACGAGCTTTGCAATGAGGATTTGATTTTGATCCCTACATTGAAAATCAGCATTATTGCCAACTTTGTTTGTTTAAATAATTGTAAATGCTCTGTAAATTCAACAGCTATTTAAATAAAAAATTAGGTTTCACAATCGGTTTCTGTCTACTAAAGGTAGCCTGAGTAATTGGAAAGAGGGACAATTTCGAGACATTACCCCAATTGTTTAGATAGGATCGTGCATGAAAGAGTTTACAAATTTTCTGCTTCAATTTATTTTCTTCATAGAAAATATATTGTACAGCGAGATAAAGAATGACAAAGAATTGCTAAGAAATTTTCTATAACGTCAATTAGGCTAGATATACTGGAAAATCCAGTTTCTGTGAATCAAGTTCCTCTTCCGCCGGATGGAGCATCTTTTTCAAATATTCTTCACAATTTTTATTTATCGCGATCCGTTTACAAGTGAATGAAAACCCTTGCAATGAAGACGTTTCATTTCATCTTATCAACTGCAAAGAAGCCTTTAGAATCCTCGATAGGACGTCCTGTATGGCATGGAGTCACGAAACTTTCAAGGAATTAGATTTTATACTCCCGAGAGCGCAAAACTGGGACATTCTGATTTTATTGTCAAGCTTCTTTTCAGATTTATCTGATTCCGTTTGAGTTTCCTAAAAAATGAAAATTGTAGTTCAAAGTCTTTTAGATAGGACTAAGTGCGAAAACAAAATAGCTTAAGTTTACTTAAAGGAATTATTTAGGACTGCTATTTGCGAATCTAACTAAAGAAAAAAAAATAGAGTTTCCTCAGCTGTGGATTGTGTTCGTGAGTTTAATATTAACACAGTGATCACAGATGCTAACTGATTGGAGGAGAACACAACTAGAGACAGGTTCTAGAATTGCCACCTCTGTACATTGCCACGATTCACTCTGACACGTTTCAATGTTTGTCGATAGGATAAGACTACATATAGATTGTACAAATTCGCCTAGTATGCAAATTTCGCCTGACATCCCTTACTCTTGCAATTTACATTTCAGGAATAATTGTCCTTGTGGCCGTATAAAGAAAATATACCCAGTTTTGATTTTCAAATGAGGTGCGGTTTGTGTTTGCCCAGCGCTCACAAGTTTGTAACGACAGTTTCTAAAAGGCCTTCAATAGTTAATTCTGTCTAAAAGTAAATTTTCAGAAGACATCCGAAAGATACAAGCAGGGACTGAAGAGGGTTTGTGTCCATGCTAAGTTTCTAGAATGTGTCCGATGATGTACCAAATTGTGAGAGACGAGTTTGCGTAAACAACTTGAAGGTTATTTATTATCTCAATTAGGCATTTCGCGTAAACAATTTCAAGGTTATTCTTTGATACGTCCTTGCACTTTCTGATGCAAATTATAAGAAAAAGGACACATTAGAATATAACCTTGAAGCTGTTTACGCGAAAATCGCTTCTCACAATTACGCAACATCATTTGGTGACGTCATTGAGAATATTCTAGAAACTTAGCAAGGATACAAACCACATTTCCTGTCTCATGCTTGAAAATGAAAGCGAATACGATTTGCAAAGAGAATATTTTTAAAAGTGGAGAGAGTTTATAGTTAAAAAAAATAAATCAAAAATTATTGATCGACAACTTTAAAAAAAATTTAATTAAGCTCTTACATAATTGCGACCGAGAATATCTCTTGAATCCAGGAATTAATTACCTAAGTTTAGATACTGAAATACATTTTCCTGAGTGCGGAAAGAACTTCATGAAAAAATGCAATAAAACGATAATCCAGACACCTCGATTTAATAAAAAGCCGACCTCGGAAACTCTCTCGGAATGGACAATGTAAACTAGAGGCGAAGAGATGAGTAATAAAGTTTTCCATGAGGTTTTTTATTATGATCAATAAAAAAGAAAATGAGAAAAGGATGAAGAAAAACTAATTTTCCCAACCAAATTCTCGGGATGTCCCTTTAATTTCTATGGTATTAAACTACTTACCTAAAAATTCATTTTTCTGTAAGAACATAAGATTCTATCTTGAAAATTCATCTTTTGCTTAAAAAGTGTACTATTTTGTTGGAAAAAAATAATGTAAAAATTATTTTTTAACTGTACATTTAAATATTCCCTTTCTGATTTGAATTTATATTTCTTAGTATAAAATTTTACCTTTTTCTAAAAACTTTAAGAGTTTTGTGAAAGTCATTTTTTTCTTTGAAAGTTCAACTGTTTAATTAAAAATTAGTTGTTTTTTTCGTTGGTAAATTAACTACAATTTACTTAAAAGTCATCTCTTTTATGTAGAAAATTAAATTTCTTAGCTAAAAATTTAGTTGTTTTTGCTGTTAAAAATACAACTGTTTAGCAGAAACTTAATTTTTGTTAAAGATTAAACAATAATCCTTCTTAGTTAAAAAGTTAATTGATTTTTTGAAAATTCGCCTCTTCTGTTGAGGATTCAACTTTTTGTTGAAAAATCGTATTTTGTGTTTGAACTTTTGTGCCCGGGTTTTCCGAGTTTTATTTTATTTCCCAGCTATTTTCCGGTTTCCGGTTAATAGAAACCCTGTTAAAATTGTAAACGTTAACTCTGAAAAAGCCTTAATAAACGACAAAATATATGAACGTGATTATGATTAAAAGCTCTATTTCATAGCTATAAAAACTGTAGTATCAGTCACGGCGTGCGTCAGACGTGCGTCAGACGTGATTATCCCGAATTCTGCCTCTGTTTCATTTTCTATGGTCTTTTTTCCAGTGCAACATTTTTCCAAGTACGTGCGACATTCAAACATAAAAGTTATCACAAGCGCTTGACTTAAACACATTATTTCGTGTACGTACCTTTTGTATGTGACACATGTGGAAGAGTCAACTATTTCAACACATGTATTGTCTTTAAAAATTATGAGATATTTTTTCTGGTTATCTGTATCTTTTAATTAATCATCCTTCTTTTTCTTCATTTAACAATTATAAAGATTGAGATACGAGTTTGCGTAAACAACTTCAAGGTTATTTATTATCTCAATTAAGCAATACGCGTAAACCCTTCAAGATTAAATTTTGATCTATTCTTGCATTTTCTACTGCAAGTTATGAGCTATAAGCTTTAAACTGTTTACGTGAAATGATTAGTTGAGACAATAAATAACCTTGAGAATGTTTACGCAACTTTGCTTCTCACAATTCCGTGATGTCATTTCATGAAGTCATCGGGAACATTCTAGAAACTTAGCATGGACATTAGGCTCCAAATTGTTAAAGGGCTCCTTTGGTGAATTAAAATTAGAAGAGGGATGCACCGGATGCCTTTTTCGTCTTAGGAAAACGAGGACGAAAGAGGCTATGCAACAGCGGAATAAATCACAGTGGTAGCGGTTGATGAGCTTTGCCAAAACACCAACAATCCCTCAAATTTTCCTGGGCTGCCAACCCAATTTTATCATACCATTTATCAGAGGCTGTTAGACAATGGCGACAAGCCTCGCATTGTATTGCTCACCGTGACCTCTCGTGCCAGATGCAATGCATCTTTGCACTAATGTGGGTGAACCCGATTTCCAAGATTTATTATACAAAAAGGACAAATCTGCAATGATAGAAAGTTTTGGCACAGGCTCTTACAATTTTATTTCCGACAAAACTCTATCAAAATTAATGTCTGGCACAGTTCGGACCTTTAGACTCTTTAGAGGCAAAGAAACCTTAAAGAGAATATTTTCAGAGATTCTCAGTTTATTTCTGAAATAAAAAATAAATAAAAAATAATAAATTCTTCGTTCAAGCCATCCACACAAAACTGGATAGAAAACAAAATTGATAACTATTGTTTCTTATTGAGGAAGACTTTTTTTCTGCACTAAAAGTGATAAAAATGAAATAAAACTATGTTCCTGGCATTTTCAAATAAAACAATCTTCATGAAGTTTTCAAATACAACAATGTTCCTGAAAGTTTCAAATACAACAATGTTCCTGAAAGTTTCAAATACAACAATGTTCCTGAAATTTTCAAATAAAACAATGTTCCTGAAATTTTCAAATAAAACAATGTATCAAGGAAAATGAAAATTTAATTTTCAAAACATACGAGATATGTAGCTTAGAGGAATAATAAGACTGTTTTCGAATGCGGGACGCATTAAAAAAGAAGACAACCCTTCGGTACCAGGAGTAGTAATTTCTCAGAGAGTTGAGTTTTACTGCCAAGCTAATTGGCTGTAACGAAGTTACTCACGAACCTTAATGAGATCATTAATCTATAAATGTCTTATAACTGTCCGCTCCTACTATTTAACATGTTTTCTATCTGTTACGAGAGTCAAAGTTGATGCAAGAAACTTTTAATTAATTAAAACTTGCTTTCTGTATCTACGCACAATTCTTTCTGTGGGAAATGGAAAGCTTCTTAGAATACGTCTCCTAGAAAATATTAAATCATATTTTAATCTTTAAACTTCATTTTTAACTTCATTTTTTCGCTAACGTAGACTTCAGGTCGCACAGACCGCACGGCCATTCGTCCATATGAATTTGTAACTTTTTGCTCGAATGAGTGATGTTCGGGACTCGAGGCAGTTCAGAAAAGGGAGGAACCCACATTTCGAAAAAATGGTGCGGTCTGTGAGACCGCACGACCATTATTCAAGGTTAGGATAATTTTGATGAGCCTGGAAGTGACGTTCATAGCTTATTTTATTATTATACTGGCCATGTTTAGCCAATTTTTTTTAGTTTCTTCACAAATTACATAATCATCCAATTTGAATAAAACATATATTTTTCGAAATTTAAACATTTTTATATAATTATTCTTGATTCATTACCGAAGCCACTAGTACCCTGCCCAGTCATGTATGCATATTGGTCATATTTAGCCTATTTTTTCTTTCACTTTCTTCCCTAATAATTTAACCTTTAAATTTAAATAAAAACGTATATCTTGCGAAATTTCATTTGAATATTTGCATTGGTTTTTATTCATTGCCGAAGCACTTAGTACACCGCCCAGTAAGATAGGTATATTGTATAATTTGAACAAAAACGTATATTTTCGTATTTCTGATATTTTAATATATTATTCCTGATTCATTACCGAAGCTTATAGTATACCGCCCAGTAAAGCAGGCATATGGACATATTGAGACCTTTTTTTATTTTATTTTCCAATAACATGGCCATGCGATTTGTACAAAAACAACATCTTTCGAAATTCTGATCTTTTAATATATTCATTATTTTTTATTCCTTACCGAAGCTTATAGTACACCGTCCATTCACATAGGAAGATTAAACAATTTTTACATTTTCTTCCTCAATAATATAACTATCGAATTTGAACAAAAACGTAAATTTGTCGAGATGTTGATGTTTTTACTAATCTTTATTCATTAATGAAGCTTATAGTGCACCGCCCAGTCACGTAGGCATATTTCGCCATTTTTCACTTTCTTCCCCAATAATATAACCATCCAAATTGAACAAAAATTATTCTTGATTCATTACCGAAGCTTATAGTACACCGCCCAGTCACGTAGGCATATTGGTCACATTAAAACATATTTTTTTCATTTGCTTCCCTGATAATATAAACACCCATTTTCAATAAAAACGTATATCTTTCGAAATTCTATTTATAAATTTTCATTTTTCTTTATTTATCACCGAAGCTTATAGGATACCGCCCAGAATCGCAGGCATATTGGCCATATTAAGAAATTATTCATTTTCTTCCACAATAAACCTTCCAATTTGGACAACAACGTATATTTTTCGAAATTTTGATATTTTAGTATCATTTATCTTGATTCATCACCAAAACTTATAGTACACCGCCCTGCCGCCTAGGAATATTGGCGATATTTAACTAATTTTTTCACATTCTCCCCCAATAATATAACAATCCAATTTGAACAAAAGCGTATATTTTTCGAAATTTTGATATTTTCATTATTCTTAATTCATTAATGAAGCTTACAGTACACCGCCCAGCCAAGTAGACATACTAAACCAATTTTTTCACTTTCTTCTCTAATAATATAACAATCCATATGGAACAAAAACGTGTATTTTTTGAAATTTTGCTACTTTCAATATTCTTTATTCATTACTGAGGCTTATTGTACACCGCCCATTCACAGTGGGATATTGAGCCATTTTTTCGCTTTCTTCCCCAATAAAATAAAAATCCAATTTGAGCAAAAACTTATATTTTTTTGAAATTTTAATACTTTCAGTATTCTTGATTCATTACTGAGGCTTACAGTACACCGCCCATTCACATAAGGATATTAAGGAATTTTTTCATTTTCTTCCCCATTAACATTACAATCCAATTTAAAAACTTATATTTTTAGAAATTTGAATATTTTCATTATTCTTGACTCCACCCTGTCGCCTAGGAATATTGGCGATATTTAACCAATTTTTTCACTTTCTTCTCCAATAATATAACAATCCATATGGAACAAAAACGTGTTTTTTTTGAAATTTTGATACTTTCAATATTCTTTATTCATTACTGAGGCTTATTGTACACCGCCCATTGATATAGGGATATTGAGCAATTTTTACTTTTTTCCCGATTTACATAACAATCCAATTTGAACAAAAACGTATATTTTTCGAAATTTTGATATTTCCATTATTCTTGATTCATTGCCGAAGCTTATAGTACACCGCCCAGTCACTTATACGTATTATATTGGCCATATTTGACAAGTTTTTTCATATTCTACCTCAATAATATAATCATCTACTTTCAACAAATATGTATATTTTTCGAAATTTTGATTTTTTCATTATTCTTAATTCATTACTGAAGCTTACAGTACACTGCCCAGCCAAGTAGATATATTAAACCAATTTTTCACTTTCTTCTCTGATAATATAACAATCGATATTGAACAAAAACGTGTATTTTTTGATATTTTGATACTTTCAGTATTCTTGATTCATAACTGAGGCTTATTGTAAACCGCCCAGTCACGTAGGCATATTACACCATTTTTTCAATTTCTTCCCCAGTAATGTAACAATCCAATTTGAACAAAAACTTATATTTTTCGAAATTTTAATATTTTCATTATTCTTGATAAATTACCGAAGCTTATAGTACACCGCCCAGTCGCCTAGGTAATTGGCGACATTTAACCAATTTTTTTTATATTCTTCCCCAATAATATAGCAATCCAATTTGGACAGAAACGTACATCTTTCGAAATTGAACAAGGTAAAGTTTGGACGTTAATTAAACCTCATTAAAGAAAGTCTTTCCACTGCACAGGCTGTACTGAACTAACAAGGTCCGTCGCGCACGAAGCGTTTGTAATCCTCGTCCAAAGACGAACAGACCCAGTTCGTACAATTAATGCTTTTTCGCAGAGGCAAAAAAAAAAGAAAAAAAATGGAGAAGAAAGTTGGAAAATCCCTCGAACCTCTGGACGAACGCGAACAGTTGCCGTGACAAGGCACTCGCCAGAAACTACCCTGTTTCATCAACCATGATAATTAAAATCGCAACTTTGCATGTTTCAGCTTCCCCATCCGCTGGTGGGCGGGAGACAGGAACTTTTAACTTTTGTGTCAGATTTTTCCTCCCTTTCTTTTCTTCTGCCCTCTTAACCGGCACCTTATGAGCCTCAAGGGCTGAACAATTTATATTCATGAGGATTATTTTTTCTATAAAATAAAAAAAAAATTTATCATCATTTCCCGTTCTTTCTGAGCGCACCTGACGCTAGCGATTTATGGTATCTCCCTACGGGCGGACACGTTTGAGTTTCCAACAAGAAAGTGCTTTAACGCCTTTCTGTTTCTAACCGTTTAAAAACTTTTAGCCCGCGACATTCATAATATTTACTTTCAGACGTATTCCAGACTTTACACTTTTCCCCTTTTTCACTTTTCCCCTTTTTTACATTTTTTCGGGAAAAAATCGGTGATAGAAAATTTTTGGTAACAATTCATCTGCTGTAGATTGTTATAAACAAATTCACAGTGTAGGTGGTCACGATTCTTTTAATTATTAATTTAGTGTTGCGATACATCATTGGCAAAGGAACTGAAACAAATTGTTTTAAAATTTTTTATTACAAACATAACCGAAAACAAAAAATGAATTCTCAACAAAAAATTTTTATTTAAAATAAAAAGCGGTTGAATTCAACAAACACAGTTACATTTTCAACAACATAGTTTAATTTTAAATTAAAACAGATTATTATTTTCTCAACCAAACAGTTTCAGTTTTAACAAACAAAAAACTAAAACATCAATCAATAGATTTTTTTGAAAATTTTTTTTTTTAACTTAACCAAAACGTTGAATTTTCCACTAAATAACAAAAAAATCAATTTTCCACCAAAGAAATGAACTGTCATCAACCGATTTAAATTTTCGAGCTAAAAAGTCGAATATTTATTTTATTTAGTTTGAGAATTTTTCTTTTCTGATTAGAAATTAATTTATTTCTTGGAAAACTCAACAGCTTTATCGCAACTATTTGTTTTAAAGTTAAATAAATTGTTAAAACTTCATTTTTTTAAGTTGCAGATTCATAAATTTAATTGAACATTTATCTGACTCAACAATTTGGTTAAAAATCCATCTTTTTAAAAAAACTCATATTGTTTCATTTGAAATATAAATTATAAATTTTTCATCGAAATTAATCATTTTTTTGAAAATTCAATTTTTTAATTATAAACCAACTATTTTATTTAAAGATTTATATCTTTGTTTACAAAATTAATTAGTTTGTCGAAAATTAATTTTTTTAATTAAAAATTTCACCATTCTATTTTTTGTTTGGAAATTCATCTTTCTTGGTTAAAAATGCAACTGTTTAGTAGACTATTCGTCTCGAAAACAATCATTAGAAATATCAATTATTACATTTTTTGTCCAAAATTTAATTCTTGTTGTTTAAAATTTAACTTTTTTTAAAAAATCCAATTATTTCGTTTAATAATTCATGCCTTTGACTGAAAAATAATAACTTTGTTTTTAATTTGAAAATTGATCTTTTTTATTAAAAAAATTTAACTATTATGTTTAAAAAATGCATCATTCTTGTTTGAAATACAATTCGATTGAAAATTAATAATCAGTTTTGCACAATTTTGGGTCATAATTTAATTAGT
>JAAAKG020059412.1:0-17922 GCA_010014905.2 Druon quercuslanigerum | reverse complement strand
AGAGGATTTGTACCAAGCTGTAGGCGAGCAGCGCGCGACGCATTTGGTGTTCCAGCTCTACCACGTGGGCGCGCGGCCCGCCCAAAATTTTTTCAGTGCAGGAAATTCAATATGGCGGCATTTATAACAAAAAACACGGTAAAATTTAAGACAAAAAATGTTTGTTTTAAGATCGATGTCTCAAAATGGCAAATTAAAAAAAAAAGAAATTGTTATTTCTACCCTCAAGTGACAGCAATGATATTTACTAGTACACAAACAACCTATATATTTTTTCATGGTTTTTCAGGTCACTTATTACAAATCTGGCCGCGAAACTGCAAAATTAATTTGCTTAAACTATTTGTTTAAACAAATAGTTTTTGTATTTGTTTTTATTTGTTTTTAGGTCCGCTTAGCACGAACCTGGCGTCAAATTTGCAAAATAAAATGTGTTTAAAGAATTTTTAAAACAATTTTTTCACAAAATTGTTGCTATATTAAAATTTTTTCAAGATGCATATGCTTTCGTTGGTTTTTGTGAGCACTGAGTACGAATCTGGCATCGGATTCGCAAAATCAATGTCACTTGAGGGTAGAAATAACCATTTTTTTAATTCGTTATTTTAAGACATCCATATTGAATTTCTAAGTTGTTGTTTTCCATGTTTCGCAAGTGCTATATGTTTGTACACTTTTGTGCTCCAATTTTGTTACCTGAAAAAAATCTTTCGATACGAAATCCAGCAGCAAAAATTTGTTGTCCTAAATTTTTTGGGGTATTTGGTTATAAATGCCGCCATATTGAATTTCCTGGTAAACGAGCAATTATTTTGACAACTTTATCTTGTAGAGCGGTCTTGAAAATATATGCTACATGTTTTACTACCACAACTGCATGAGCAAAGTTAAGCTTAGTTTTTCGGTCTTTTGGGCGTTCATTTCAATTTGAGAAACAACCAAAAATCGCAGGGAGCCAATGTATGGGGGCTGCTGAATTTATGTAAGGCAGTGAGAGAGCAGCACTCTTACACAAATTATTCGATTTCTTGGCTAGAAATTACGACAACGGTAGTTTTTAAAAGACCAAGGTTTCGATCTACTTCTCTCACTGCTTAACAATGATTTACTTAAATTAACAACATTAACTAGTTAATTTCGAGGTGTTTTGTCTTTTGCCGGCCTGTAAGAGCGAGGGTCACTTTCCAATGAAGTATGACTACTTTTAAATCGCCTTAACCACTCGTACTCTTCATATTACTTATAAACTTATCATCATACAGTTACAGAATCATGAAGATAGTTTTCGAACATGAATAGCCAACTTTTTGTCCAATCTTAAAGCACACTCTTTATGCGGTACGTTTAAGGAACTGCGTTAACTAGTCGAAAAAAATCTCAGGCCCGTGTTACTTATTGGGAGTTCTCGCAGATGTCCTGAGAGGGAGCGGTGACTTTAAATGCTAAATAATTTTAGTTTGAGTTCCCTTATGAAAAATTTTCTAATCTACGAGGTCTGTTCAGAAGGTATCCGACCTAATACTTTAAATTTGTAACAAGTTGTGCCCTCCCCCTCTCCTCCCGAATGTCAAATACTTGTTTTTGACAATAGCACAACTGGGTAAAAATTTAAAGCACAAGGTCGGATACATTCCGTTAAAAAATTTGCCAAAGGGGAGCTCGAACTAAAATTATTTAGTGTTCAAAGTTTTTAACGAATTTTTAACGAAAAGTTTTACGCTTTTATTATATTTTGTAGATTCGTGAAATTGTGACAAATTTAATTAAATTGTAATCGCTTTAATGAAAGCTACAGAATGAAGTCTTTTCTAGAACCCTCTTTCTTAAAACAAATCATTTGTCTGTGAAGTAAAAATCATTTTGAAATCAAGTTCATTCCCTACTTAAAATGAACGATAACAATTATTTTTAAAGTTTGAAGCATTCTTTGAATTTTACTGTGGTTATACATACCAATTAGAAGTAATATATGATTTTCGAATTGTTAGTGAAGTTTTATAATTCCAAACATTTGCGTCGGCTTGGACGTGCGACATAATTTCAGGGTTTGAAATGATGCATTCTAGAAACGAACATGATACCTAGGTCCATTGTTTCATGTGCAGTAAACACAGGTCGTGCATTTATATACCTAAAACCCAAAACATAAACCTTCTCCACAGGAATATGCTAATAGTACATGAGCAACAAATCTGGGATAGCAGTGCCAGTCTATGGTCTGCAATTACTACACTATCCTTACTTTACTTAACCTTCGTGTGGAAAAACACTTCAGAACTTCATTTCACTGCCTGTCGGATTTCAGCATCACCCAATCAATTTCCGCATCTGGATTAGTTGGATTGTTGCCTGTTGATTTTTGTAGTTTTCAGCCAATGCTCTTTAAGAAACTTTTGCTTTGTTCCAAATAATGATTAAAAAAAAGATGAAAATTTTTTTTACGTAATTATCTAATCATTAGTAAAACCTTTTATCGCACTTATAAACTTTCAATTGTTAATTCATGTTTATACGAAATTTAAGAAGATGATTGACATTGCATATTTCTTAAAGAGAAATCGTTTACATAACACAAAAAGAGATCGTTCATTAACTACATAAGGATTTTTTTTGGGTTGGGGATCCGAAAAATCTAACGAATCCTCACTTTGGAAGAGGGGGAAAGAATCCAAAGCATTTATTACGTAAGTTTCCTCTTTTTAATTATATCTTATTAGATGCTAATTAAAACCAGTTTTGGTTGTTCAAATTACTTCTTACAACTATTATACACATTAAGACATTTTTTTATTTCTTTTTTATAATGTAATGTTTCATAATATGAGATACATCCAATACATATAGAGTCGAGAACTTAAAAGTTGTTGAATCTTTCGAATCTTTTTAAATTATTGAAATATTATAAAATCCATTAACATCTTTTAAAAGCCATGTAATTTTTTTAAATCCATTATTAATATTCGGAAATCCTTTGTTATTGTTATTATTATTATTATTATTATTATTCATAGAATCATCATAGATCATAGAATTTTTAGAGTGATCTAGAATTCTCGTGTTATTTATTTAAATTACACGTTTATTCCGCAACATTGCTCAGACTCAGGGTGCTGATCAATCTCTCAATCTCTCTAGCAATCACCCCAAGTGAAGATCCTCACAAAGTCGTCATGTGAGGTTCTCCACTAGGGTACGTTAGTATCCAAGGTCTTTTGTTTTGAGGGTCATTCACTCTACTGATACTCTTTTTATTAACTATTTGTCACCATACTTTTCTGTCCTGGCATACTTCTCTAGCTTCTTTCACGTCCATGCATTTTTCCATGCAAGCTATCGTGTTTCAGTGGCTTCTTATGTCTCTTCTAACTAGGGTCTCATTCACACATTCGAACCTTTCCTTCTGTGGTCTGCCTCTGGGCACTCTGCCATTTACTTTACCTTGATATACTTGTTTCGTTAGTCGTCCATCCTTCATTCTCACAACATGCCCGAACCACCTTAACCGATTTCTTTCCCACGTGTCAACTAGTGTGTCTTTCGCACCACTATCTTTGAGAATTATCTCGTTACTTACTTTGTCCATCAGAGTTTTACCGCATATTATGCGCAAGAATCTCATGTTAATCACGTTAATTTTACTCTTACCTTTTTTTGATAGGCCCATGTCTCACTGCCGTATAGTATAGTTCGTACAAATATAGAATTATGTATTGCCATTTTAACCTTATTTGATATATTTTTACTTCTGATAAGGGGGCCTGCTCTACCAATAACCTTCTTACCTTCGTTTATGCGTCTATCTAACTCCTCATCTATCTTACCATCCCTAGTAAATAAGCTACCAAGGTACACGAATTTATCAACTTGTTCAATTCTCTCATCATTCAATACAATGCTGCCTATTGTTTTCTCACTTTTTGCTTCGAACAGCATAGTTTTTGTTTATTTGCATTAATGTTGATGCCCATGCTCTTCATGCTTGCATTCAGTTTATTCAACATTCTTTGAAAGTCTGCGATTGAGTCCGCCATAACAATATTATCATTTGCGAACGCTAACCCACGTACCCTTACTGTTTCGAGATCCACACCTTCTTCGTCGAAAAGAGCTATTCATAAACACTTCTCCATAAATAATATCCATATAATATGAATCTTTGAAATCTTACGAAAGCTTCTAAAATCCATGGATATTCTTTGGAACCTTTTTAAATTACACAAAATCCTTTGATATCCTGTCAAATCATTAAAACTCCTTTAAATGTTTTAAAATCATATGAAATCCCCTAAAATCCTTTGAAATCTTTGCAATAATTGATGGGTGGGCGGTCACACAGATCTTACGAATCCTTATAGAATGACGGGAGGGGGTATAAAATTACAAAAATCATCCTGAAGCAATTAAAGAGTATTTCCTAATGACCTTTTAAGTGTATCTAATGTTTCTAAATTTAGCAAAGATATAAATAAACCGTCAAAAGTTCTCAAAAGTCGCTAAATGTCGATTAGAGGAATCTTTCAACTCTAAAAGAAGTTTAATTGATATAAAAAATTACATTTTACTTGAAAAATTACACATGACATCAGTTTCCCAACGTTTGAGAGAAAGTCAACGTCAGGTAATTCTCTTTTCCCTAAATTATTAGCAAGGCGACAGAATGAATGCATCCTAAATGAAGTGTACGAGATTAAAATGAAATGAATTTCGAATAGCGTGCAGCATATTTCCACTGAATTTAAAACGGAGAAAAACTATCGTTAATGCCGATTGGGTACTTAACAAGCAATAACGAGGTTATTCTCGTAACTTTTTATAGCCTTTCGAGATATGGAAAAATCAATCGGCAAGATTTTGTGTGCCGCCTTGCTGTTTATATTTTATAATTGGACTTAATTGAATCGTCTGGCAGTTATCATGACATTTGATAGACGTTAATATAAATTCTGAGTTACACTTCCAGTTAAAAATGAAACTATGGCGAATAATAACGAAGGTAATAAGGGATAATTAACTGCGTTGTCTGATTCGGACTAAATCGATTATCGCTTCTTCTCCCCAAAAACAAAATTTTCTTTGATAAAAAAAATCTTCATGTTGACAGCATTTGGTTGATTTCAGAGAAAATTTTGGTTACATGAACAAAATTTTTGTTCAGTTGACTAGCAAAAACAATTATTTAAATTGACTACAATATTATTTTGAATGGAGTAAAATATTTGCTTGGATCAACCGAAAGATATGGTATAATTTGCCAAATCTTACAAACGAAAAAATTTTCTAGGGTCAAACAAATATTTGGTTGTATATATCATAATCATATTCTCGGATCGATTCAACCAAAATTTCGTTCTTTCAATCAAAATTTTTTCTGGATGTTAATATAGTGACGCCTTAAAATCAAAATGGTCAAATTCAAACACTTAAAATTAAAAAATTATCCAGTGGCCAAACTGAATGTTTTTATTTGACTAGCACAAAGTGCGAAATTTAGCATTAAATTGACTTTCATTAGTCCAGATGATCAGTGATTTCCTCCAATTCATAGCCGAAATTTGCCTCAATTCTGTGCTTAACGACGAAAAGTTGATTTTCGAACCCACCCATCAGGTTTTCATTTTCCGGTTAGGGAGAGTCAGAGCCTTAATGCGCAAATAATTTAAATTCTTCACGGGAGGGATAAAAAGTGCTTTTACTGTCCCGAAATTTAAATTTCAGTGTACAAAGTTTTGATTGAAGAATGACGAAGGGCCTTTGATTTATAGAAAATGAGTCGGGATAGTAGTATTTAGAATTCAGGAAGCTTGAACATTGTTGTGGAATATGACATATTTCCCTATTATGCGGCCAAGGGGGTAATAACATTTTGGCTAGGAGGGGATTGGTAGGGGTTGGAGGAATTCGAGGCAGGACGAAGGGGACGAACAGGTAATTAAGGTGCGATGAAGCGGTCGGCAATATTACTTCGGAAGGACTGGTTATGCATCCGGTGTAGTTAGGAAGGGTTGAATCTACTGGATCGAAAAGAATCGAAAGGTCAAAAGAAGCAAGTACTGAATTTGCAAACTATAATTTTAGCATTAAAAAAATATGTTCGTCAGATTTTTTCAGGATTTTCAAGTCAATTGTTCTAAAAATCTTTCAATGTGTTTTATGAAAATGAAATAGTTTCAAACTTACAAAAATCTGTTTATATTACTAGAAAACACCACAATTATAGTCTATACGGTATATCTATAATATACTTTAATTGTTAAATTATGAAACTTGGTATATGTGTTCTTTTCGACCTAAAAAAAAATTTTTAGAGTAGAATGCTAAAACAATGTTTGAAGATATAAAAAAACCAGCAACTTTTTTTTGAAAATCTTATTTTATTTTTTAAAAATGGAGATAATAGACTTTTTGATTTTTATCAGTCTTGAGGCTCATCTACTCTCTTACTTTGAATTAGTAAAAATTATATTATTTAATCAGTCTATTGAATTTTAACTAAAGAACCAGTTATTTTATAATATTAACTAATATAAATAGAAAAAAATTTATTATTCAAAAGCGAGTGGTATAGCACTAGAAGAATTACGTAGTTATTCAGATAAGGGGGTAAGGATGGAAAGGGGCGTGCACGAATTTCGAATTAATGCCTCTTTTAGGAATAAAGGTGTAAATTCGTAGAGCATTTATGCGGCATTATTGAAAAAGTCGGATCCGAATTTCGGGCGAGTAGGGGAAAGCGCAGGATTGGGGGTAGAGTCCAAATTCAGATTAGAATTAACGGCACTAATAGGAGCGGGACTATTGAGAAGGTGGCCTGTATACAGAACAGAGAGAAAAAGCAGAGGAAAATATCGAGTAAGAAAAAAAGTGAAACCCGTAATTATTTGTTTGAAGGGTTAGAAGAAGAAGGACTATGGATTTTGGACTTTGTTGGCTACGACTGGACAGGAAATAGGAGGTGACGAGATTAGTCGGACCGTGATAGAGGAATAAGAGGGGATGTATTATTGAGAAAGGGTATGGGGAGCAGAGCATGGGTTATACGGAGAGGGGGCTGAAATGATAAAGGCGAGGCGCTACGGTCCAGGAAGATTTTTGTGTAGAGAAGACAAGAGCGAGCGAAAAGAGCGAGTGGGAGAGGGGCAGATAGGAAAGAAAGTGTGTGAAAAAAGCTGTGATTTTAGAATGTTTTAGGGTGGCGATGTGAAAAAAAGATATAAAAATGACGAGAAGGATTGGGACATTTACTGGAAGGGGCGGGGGAGGGGCTGCAATATGTGGTGCCAGGCGTACATGCATGCAAGGGACAGAAAATGTGGAGTACAATGAAGATGGTAAGTAGGAGTTCGGGGAGGTTCAAGGGCTTTATAAGAGAAGGGAAAAAAGTGACGTGGGGTAAAAGGTGATGAGTTGAGAGCTTTGTCGTAGAGTATGGGAGAGAAGCTTAGGGAGCAAAATATCACGAAGTAATGTGAAAAAGTATTAGTCTTGTTTGCCTACGAAACCCTGCTTGATGGACATTTCTCAACAGCTTCAAATTTTTTTAATTAGGAAGTTTTAGATCCTAAATTTTTAAAACAGTAAATAAAAAAAACAATAGAATTGTGTGGAATAAACGTGGAATAAACGCAATTTTTTACACTATTAGTTTTTTATGTAAATCAGCCAAGTGCTACGGATTTATAGTTTTACTCGCAGACACCAAAAACAGCCCTTTTTATAGTGCAGATTAGCAAAGCAATTGTATGAATGACTTATGAAACTTCTATCATTTTGAAAGTATTGAGCTATTCCATTTTTCCTGTATTCCTTGTTAAATTTTATACAGGAAAATCTATAGAGAAAAATAATAGCAATAAAGTATGCATAAAGTGATTAACCTACACATATTATACTTGAAAGATTTTTTGAATTGCAATCTAAAATATAAAATCTGCATAACACACCTTATATGAAAACGTATACATATTTCAATCTAAATTTATGAGAAGCAATACATAAATCTTAAAACAAGACATAAAGTCTGCAGTATGTCATATCATATTTGATACGAAAAGTAATTGCTCCGATGGAGAAGAAGTGTAGAAGTCTCGGACAAGCAAAGGTCTGGTTGGAGAAAAGAGTGAAATAGGGTGAAAGTGTAGGGTGAGGAGAGCTGGATTGCAAGGCTCAACCACCTTTGGATGGGTGTAAAAAATGAGCTCCAGACAAGGGTCGTTAGCCTAAGACTAAAAGAGTTTTGCTAGATTTCTATATATTATACCAGACACTAATTACTTGGATAACGTGTGTGTGTGTGTGTGTGTGTGTGTGTGTGTGTAAATGACCTCAACTAAACGTAATTGTCATTTAAAATTTTGTTCGTTACAGGAAAAATTAAAATTTACACCATTTTTTAATTGAGATGAAACGATTTACCTGAAATAAAAGAGTGAATTTCAGGAATATCAGGGGATACAATTTGTTTCCCCTTTTCCTGCCTGAAATTATAATTAATTATTATTATAATTGTAAGACTTCTTGTTTGAACACTGAAGTTAAAGAGCGCTTGAATCGGTGCTGCTCGAATGGGTGCCACCAAAATAATTTTCTCTTGACAACATTTTACTTTAACAACCTAAGTTTTATAGGAACTTTTAAAACAGTTTTGGAAATAGAGTTATAGGTTTCAGAAACTGCTCGATAATTTTGCGGTTTCCTATTCGACTATTTTCATTATTGAAACGCTTGAATGACATTTTTGTGATACACACATATGTACATAACATTTTAACCTTTTTACAGGCCAGTGGAGGCGAATCCTCTAAAGGTGAATCCTGTCACATCCATCACCTTGAGTTTTGCAAGTCGCGTGCACCCTACATGGGTATCCATGGAAACGGCAAGGAAGCTACTCAGACCCAGGGAGTCGCTTCTCTCTGTTTCCCTTCCTCTTTATCTTTCTCTTCATCTCCCTCCCTTTCTCTCTCACTTCCAAGGATAACTCGATATCTATACTACGGTAACTCCAGCATCCTTTCAGGATCTGCAGAATACCTACCAGCGGAAGGGCTTTGGCGCACACAAGAAGAAGGACGAAGGACCAAGGACTGAAAGCTCTCGAGGAATTCAAAAATTTCTCGCAGAAAAATCGACCTTCCACAATTACTTGAACAAGCAAAGTTAGCAGTGTTCGTTAATTTTGAAAGGAAGGGTGCTTAAATAAGTTTATTTTCGTCTATGTACTGATTAAGTAGGTGTAAGGAGCTTCAATGAGAACAATTAGGGAAACTCACTTGGTTTAAATGTTCGCCTTAATTAGCGATTTTGCTGTTAAGAAAAATTAGTAAAAGGAATTATAATACTTCCTGTTATTTAAAAAATTCTTAATTTATGAATCTTTCATATATTCATGATAAGTTTTAAAATTTCCGGACGAAATAAATATACTTGGAATTTTAGATTAAAACACTTTGTGAATATTTGAGGTGAGCTTTTTCCGGTGCAGACACCCTTTATGGTGCATAATTCTCTTCAATCACGAACATTCCCGGCGAAACCTCCTCCGGATATTACACCATCAAATCCTTCTATTACCCTCTATTAGTCCAACTACAGCATTGCGGCAAAGCCGATGATTCATTGACGTATAAAGAGGAAAAAAATCGAATGTTTGTTTGACACATGTTGATGAAAAATCAGGGTTTCAATTTGGCGCCAAGCCTTCATCAAGAAGAGTTTTGTGTACTCTATTTTATTTATCTACCTTGGAAGAGATAGTTTTTCTCTCAAGCTTATAGATCAGAGTTCGAAGGTCAGCGGTCAAAGGTCAATGATAATAGCTAAGAGGTTAGTGATGAGACACCACAGGTAAAGAAAACATAGATCCACATAGATCTACATAGATTCATAGGTAACAGGTCAAAGGAACCAACATTCAAGCTTATAGGTCAAAACAACAGCTGTCATAGTTTTTTCTAGAAACTAAATCTTAAAGTAAATAAAGTCATCGCATGCTTTGAAAGTTTTTTCACTAGGTTAGCCACTGTAGAATCAGAACAAATGATATATATACATATTATAGCCTCAGCATTGTGAGCTTTCTGTGATAAAATCACCCTTCTCATTTCCCTTCGTCAGTCTTTCTTCCCTGCCTCCGAAGGGTAAGAGCTGCGATTGAAAGAAAGGGACTTAAAGACGGGGTACTCGCCCCTTATATCGTATTTTAAAGGACCTACACACAGCAGGTACTTCCAACCCTCCCAGTAATAGAGAATCCGCACATACATGCAAAATCATGTCGCATGTGTTTGGAGTCACACAGAAGCGACCCTCCAATTAGGGGGTTACATTTTCGAAACACAATTGTCACGGTTCGATCAATAAAATCCGGAGTAACGTTTATCGCTCTAATGTATCTATTTACAAGCATCTTCTAGACTCTATTCCATGGGTCTGATAATAATCTGTTTGGTACAATTGGTGTTGTTTTTAGTTTAAAGGAACATGTCAAAAATATAAGTCAGTTTTAATTGAAGAAAACAAGTTAAAATAATTCATGAATTATTTAATAGCAATTAAAGATTTTGATTTAGTAAGCATCAACGTTTAAAAGACTTTTAATGGAATAAGAAATAAGTTTTGCATTTTTTAAGAGAAATTAATATTTGCCGTTACTTTTTTTTTTGCAATCTTAGTTTTTCAATTATTACAATTAAAATCACAAGCCTCATAATAGTTAAATAACTAGTAAATAAAAAATTTAGAAGTTGAATAATATAATAATAAAAGCTTCAGACACATGCAAATCCAATTATTTAAAATGTTAACAAAATATTTGGTAAATAATTCGTAGTGGCCAGACTTTTGCCAGACTTCTAGTCTGCTAAAATGTTTTTTCCTGGGTTTGAAGTCCTGAAAAGTGTGTTTCGGTGTATTTTTATGCGTTGATTACGAATATGATCAAGGAAATCCTCGAAAATATCATTTTGAACGTTACAATTGGAAAAAATTACGGGTTTTTCTTCAGAATAGTAAGAAAGCGATGTTTTTTCGGGTAGTGGACCCAAATTTTATAACCCTTCATGAGGAGAGAGTGGTTTCGGAGATGTCTTCCAACCATAACCACCCCCTGTCCAGGAGCGCAGATGACAATTCTGCCCCAGCTACCTGCGTACAGTTCTCCCAATACGCGGCTCCCTCTTGCTCAGCCGAACTGCTTCCGCTGAGCCTGGTCAGCGGAGATTCCTTCCTACACGGAGAAAATTTTCTCGGTAATCATTAGCGAAAATTGCGGTGAAATTTGGATAATAGTGGCATTTCGTTATAATTTCGTTTAGTTTCGGTATGATTTAATTGATTTTATAAGTATATTGTGTATTGTACATTAAAACATATAAAGTAGCACTGTATTCGACAGAAAATACTATCAAAAAAATAATATTTCTTTTAACATAAATTGAAAATTTCGAAATAGACGCATTAAATTTTCCAATTACTTTCGAGAGGCTTCACTTATTCCGCGAATCTTTTGCGATCTGGAATGAATGAATTATGATTTGTTCGGTAAAGACTACAAAGCGCATACCTAAAAGCGAACTCGCATCAGCATCCCGCTCATCAGACGCGGCAGAGCCATAGGGCACACAGGGGGCAATGCCCCACTCAGAAATCGTTCAGGGAGGGGCAAAGCATTCATTTTCCTCCTTCTGCAATTGAATGATTACACTCATCAGAACGTTTGAATTTTCCCAAAAATCTATCTGCAATCTGTGTGAAATAATTGATGTCTTTGTTAAATCTTCTTAATCTATCCGAAACCTTTGTCAAATATTTGTAATCTTTGTAAAATCTTCGAAATCCTTGGGACATCGTTTAAATCGATTAAATACATCTGAGATCTTTATGAAATATTTAAAATCTATGGAAAATCTTTGAAGTCGCTGAAATATTTTTAATTGATTCGAAATCTTTGCAAAACCTTTAAAATCTTTGTGAAATCTTTGTAAAATCTCTCTGAAGTCTTCAGAAATCTGCAAAATATTAAAAATATTTTTTTAAATATTTGGCCATATTTGTGAAAATATTAAAATCTTTGGGCAATCATTGAAGTTTTTGTGAAATCTTTCAAATCTATCCAAAATCGTTTTGAAAAATTTGAAATCTTTTTGAAATCTTTAAGAAATTATTAAAATCTTTGTCAAATCTTTAGAAACCTTTGTGGAATTATGAAATATTTATGAAATCTTTGGCAATATGAATTTTATAGTTGTATTTAATATTATACAATTTTTATTATTTATCGTTGATTTATTATAATTACTTTATAATTTGTATGTAGTATAATATTATTATACTATGTAAAAATGTTGCAAATTTATATTATAAGTTTATTCTCCTGCCCCAACCTAGAGAAAAAGGCTTCACCGCTTCTGCCGCACATGTACCGTAGGGATTTTCGAATCAACACAAAGCGCTTGCGACCATGCTTCCCAGTCCCAGACGCACCGGTTCACAGTTTATCTTTAGCAGAAATTGCGCTTGTGATAAAAACTGAAAAAGTTTTTTGAACTTTTTCATGATGTAAAACGCGCCTGTTGCGTAAGTAATCTTTATATATGAAAATTATGAATACTGACTGTTTATAGTGGCGAATTTGAGTTTATCTTAATTTAATTTTTTAACGGATAAAATTTACGAATTTTATTCATAAAGGACCCCGCACAGAATACATAAGAAAATGTCTTTCGGTGTATTTGGTTAAAACTTGGTAATTTTGTAGGTTATAAGGGCCCAACGGAATGTCCATAATTTTTTTTTATTGTACAGTCTTAACGCTATACGGTGCCAAGTACTCAAAATCAGAGCATACGATATATCCGTATAGCATTGAAAGTAAAAACGACGACAAAATCAGTATCTCGCAATAAAATATGGTAAACATTACATCTGTTTCACATAGCGCGCTTCTCGCAACGGCAGAATGCTAAGCACTCAATATTTTTAATCAGCTGCGGAACTCCAATGCGGTAATGCCAATCATAAGATTTGCCCTCTTTTTGCAACGGCCGAACGCTCAGCGCCCAATATTTGTACTAAACTGCAACATTCCCAATTTAAGGGCAGTGACGGTGCTTAAATAAGGTCAGTATCAAGTGCGGCAATGTCAATCATACGAATCGCCCGCTTCTCGCAACGTTCAAACGCAAAGCGCTCAATATTTGAAAAAAAGTACAACACTTACTGTTTCAGGGCAGCAACGGTAATAAAAAAAGGTCAAGACCAAGGTGCGGCTGTTGTGAGAAATGGACGGTTTATATGATTGGCACAAACGAACTTGATAATGATCATATTTTAAAAGCGTTTTGCTGTCCTGAAACTGTGAGAGTTGTACTTAATTCCAAATATTGAAAGCTTCACGTTCGAAAGTTGCGACGGGCGGGGGATTTATATAACTGGCAACACCTCCAATTTAACTGAGCTCTATTTGCATCCTTTCTCTACTCAAAGCAGTAAATGTATCAGTTATGATAAATCCTTGCAAAATTTGCGAGAATAGTTAGATATATATGATTGAGACAATTGCACATGATTAGGGCCCTATTTTAGAACCGATGCTACCCTCATACTGTAAGCGTTGCAGTTGATTCAAAATATTTAGCGCTTAGCGTTCGAGAGTTGCGAGAATAGGTCGATATATATGATTGATACAATTTCACATGGTTAAAATCTTATTTTAGAACCGTTGCTGCCCTGAAACACTAAGTATTAGAGTTAATGCGAAATATTGAGCGTTTCGTGCTCGAATATTGTAAAAATTGGGCGATATATATGATTGAAACAATCGAAACAGTGAGTGTTGCAGTTATTTTCAAATATTGAGCGCTTTGCATTCGAACATTGCGAGAAGCAGGTGGTTTATATGAATAACATTACCACACTTGATACTGACCTAATTCAAGCACCGTTGCTTTTCTTAAATTGTGAAAGTTGCAATTTAGCCAAAATATTGAGCGCTTAGCGTTCAGCCGTTACGAAAAGAAGCATTGCTTATGATTGGTTCGACGAACGTAATGTTTACTACATTTTAATGCGTGATACTGAATTTATTGTCGTTTTTGTTTTTAATGGTGTACTGATACATCTTATGCTCTGATTTTGTGCGCATAGCGTCGTACAGCGTTAAAACTGTCCATTTTGTTGGAAACTTTGTTATGGATATTACATTAGGCCCTTATAACCTACAAAATCGCAAAGTTATAACCATATCCACCGAAAGACATTTTCCCATGCATTCTGTGTGGGGTCCTTTATTTTTATTTTATCCTTGGTGATTCGCTTCTTATATCGTACAAAAATGTTTTGTAAAAAATTGCTTAAGCCCCAGACACGAAGATATTTTCATTCGCCTCTATTATTTCTTTCTCACAAGTGATGATGCATTCTACCGGTAGGTGTATAAGTTAAGTACTTATATTTTAGCTTTGTATGTTACTACCATTAAAATTGTATGTATATGAAGCATATTACTTGGCGCACATAAAAAACAAAATGTAATATTTACTGCGATGTCAGTATAATCTTTACCTGGGACAAAAATTAACTTTACGTGTTTCGATGCGAAAAAATTCAATTTTCTCTACTTAAAAATTACCTGCAGCAAACATTCACTTCTATTTTTTCTCTGTGGGTTTGGTATACATATTTGTAGAACTTAAACATACATTAATGACGAGATTGTTTTTTTTTTATAATCTGTAACGCACGGCTTGATACATTTTCTAGTTAGTGACCGTAACTGTTCTTGCATTTTCGGGACATTCTCTTGAGCTGTACCTTGCATCGTACCGGGAGGTTCGGTAAACAGTCCAGTCCATGCAAAATATGTTCTGCTGTGCTTTTCGTGTAATTCCTTTTTCCATGCTGCGCGAGAAAATTTCGGTGCACACGAACTGCACCAGGGGTTAGAGTTTTACCTGCTAGCCAGAATTCCCTCGTCCTTCGCTTCGTGAATGTGCCAGCTACCAGAATACAGTATCTATTCGACTAATGGAGTGCTCCTACTTTTTCCAGGATAATATTGAAATAGATTGACCCTATCCTTTAAAGTGATGATAAATAAAATACGATACCTACATTTTCTTAATTTTGCAATTAGTAATTTAGAAATATTATATTCAAAATCTACTATTTTTAGCGACTCCAACGATATTTAATTCGCCTTAATAAGTCCAAATTTGGATTAAAAGATCAAAAGAGAAACGTCATAACCAGATTCTTCAATTTTTTCAGCTTTTTGGAAAATTATCGACATATCGATAAGTATATAATAATATACTAATAATAATTGTTATTATAAAATAATTAATTATATATATATATTATATATATTTATTTTTATTATTATTATTGGGTTCGAAATTATACAAAAGATGTAAATATAAGTAATACTTTAAAACCATAATTCTTCAAATAAGGTTTCCGAATCACTTAATTTCAAGCCTTTTAAATTAAATCTTTATGCTATTTAATATTGTGAACAAAACTAATGAGCTAATTATTAATTAAATACTGTAAAACATGAAAAGCCTCAAATGATTATTTTCATTGAAATAATCAAATTGTTTTTAATTTATATTTTAAATAAATAAATTTGGATTTTTTTGATATTGTGAGATTTCAAGAAAATGAATGTTATTGTCTACACAAAGATTTAATTATAAGTATTATTTCAAAAAAAATAAAAATTAATTATTAAACAGTATCTCTTCTTTTATTAAGTCTTTTAAATAAGCTTTACAAGGGAAAAAAGTTGCAACCAATTCTTGTCGATTTTACTAGTTTTACTAGTTTCTGAGATAACGGTGTACTATAAAGTGGGGCAGTTATGTTTTTTCAAATTTTGTAAAATAATGATGAATTTCAAAAAATTGAATTACAAATTTCGTCATTTTAAGTTACAATTTTGGAATTGTCGAATATATTTCGAATATATTGTTTGGATGTTTGAATTTTTGAAACAGAAACCTATTATTATATACTAATCGGTATTCAATTAAGACATGTAACATAGAGTTTACTACTAATATTAGTGATATTAAAGAGCGCGATATCACTCGAAGATTTTATTGCACGATATGTTAATTTAATATTGTGAAAAACCTTAAATTTATAGAATGAAATTTGCACAAAATCATTTCAAACTAAAAGAAAAAAGGAAAAAGAACAACGTGTCCAAATACATTGCTAAACAATTAAAACAACATCTATAAGTTTTAGAATAATATTTATTTATTTCTTTATTTATTTTATCAGAAAAACAATAGCCTACTACAATACATCACTAAATCTGATTTATGAAAATTTTAATTTTTAACACCCTTTTACACTAATTAAAAAAACACATGTGCATATAATTTTGAAGGTAGAATTCAGATACTTGTACCATCACATAATAAGGATATAAAAAAAAATCATATAATTGTAATAAAGATAGGTTAAAAATAAGTAAACTTTTATTATTCAAATTAGATGAAAGATTCAATCACATCACATAAAATAAATAATTAATTTTTGTTGCTAAATAGCAAAAAATTACAATTAAGAATGTTATTTATTATTGTAAAAAATTAATCAGCTAATAAGTAATTAATGAGTTTACATCATAAAAAGCATTAAATGAATTATGTTCATTGAAACATTTTTATAATTTAGTTTGGGAAAACAGAACTCATCACAAATGGTTCAATTTTGCCAATTCTGTTAAAAATTATAAGCTTCTCTTTACACGTTGATCTTGTAATATGACAAATTTCACTTGTTTTTAAAAAATATCTTCTTCAGTTGACGCGTTTGTTTTTTCACGACGTATAGCCCATTCTCCCACTTTAATGGGAGGAGCGACTGTAGATAACTCTAGCGCAATTCTTTCTCTCTGAAAACTACCTAATTTTGCACGTTTTTTCCTAGCGCACTTCAGGTTTCAGTTTGGGAGGGTGGTTGACCGCTGGCGCAATACGAGTGCGCCCGAAAATTTACCGCAAGGACTCTATATCCAAATTTCTCCACAACTTTCAGTAACCATTACCGATCAAATTTTCTTCGTGCGTACCTAATAAGGAGTAAAATGCAGAATTAAATTTTTTTTAAATGTATTACTTGGTAATTTAGAAATATAATATAGGAAATGTGCGAATCTCATTTATCAAAATTATCACTAAATAAATTTACACAGCCAGCGCAAAAGTATGAAGTCTCATCCCTATCCTCATTTGGAAACTTTTTAACATCATAAATTTTGTCTAATGATTAACCAATTACATTGCTCTAAACTATCCTTTTAATAGTTTGCCCTTTAAAATTACACATAATATTTTCCACTATGTATAACTTTTCAGCTTGGGATACTATGAATATTATGCAATGTATTTATGAAATTAAACTAAAATTACCATTAATATTACTTTATTATTATACTTTGTATATTTATATTATTATATTTTTTTAAGTCAAATATCATATATCGTTGGAATTCTTAAAATTAGCAGATTTCACATATTATATCTGTAAATTACAAATTTCTAAACTTAGAAAATCTTATATTCCGCATTAGAGTCTGTGGTGACATACATTTTAATTTGGAAATAACTACCACACATTACCAAATATAACTTTTTTTCTATAAAATATTTAGTATTACATTCTAGCTTCAAGTATATTCATCGAAGGCAAAACTAGCAAATCAGACACGCGTCTGCTAAAAGTGCATTGCGATCCCTTCGATGACCTGTAGCCTGGATTATGTACAGATTAGTCAGTCAGTCTCTATCCGGTCGTCACTTTGTTCACTCAGTGTCAACTGAATAAAACAATTCATGATTTTGACTCGCAAAATAAACTTATTGAATAAAGATGGTAGTTGGGCGTATAATCTAAACAATGAATAATACA